>JAHZMU010002998.1:0-99551 GCA_027743725.1 Rambutsinella grinnellia
ACTAAAAACATAATAAATATATAACAAGTGTCCACCACCACCCTTCTACTCCCAAGGAAGCATTTTTCTTTACAATCGTACATTTTCGCTTAGAGTATCGTGAAATGTGTGAATTAATCGAACCACATTTGAAATCGAAATGCAATTGCCTGAAACAAGATCATTTACTCTTTGCAACTACAAATTCTAATATCCTTTCACTCTTTCGATAATCCATATTTGACTGGTAAAAACGTGCTAGAAGTGCCTAATCTCATAACGACTGCACACAACCTACAAATAAATCTTATCATGAGACACTGGCAGTTGCATCCGTTTACCCGTTGATTCTGTTACAAGTTGGGATACAAAAGGAGTAATCAAATGCCCAAGGAAAAGTTTTACTTTAATCTATATTTGAATCGAATTTTGAAAACACAAATATCGGCAAGATAAGTTAGAAAAGTTATAAAAGTCATTTTCCTATTTTTCATATACTTATTATTTTGCGCGTTCATTTCACACCTGTCGTGATCAGCCTCAATCTAATTTATCCCATGGGGAAACCATAAAGTAATAAATATTGGCAATTTCACTTGAAAATCTTTTAACTAGTAAAGGGCCTCATAATCCTTTAATGACATTTTATGTAATATATTATGTAAATTTTGGGAAGTGCTACGACTTACTTCATTTCGCCTATAAATTATATATCAAAGCCGGCATTTAAGAGTTGAACTTGGATTATTCAATAACTCTTGTAATAGTTTTGATTGAGCAGTATTATTTGTAATAGTCAGGAACCTCTAATAATGGGCGTTGAGTGCATTGAATGCTCTGATAAGTAGATGAGAAGACTTATTTTTTCACTTCTTCGAATGAAATCGATAGTTAAACTAGTGAACATTCTCAATAGCATGAAAATTATTCAACCATAGATATCATGTTACCTAACTTTATTTACAAAATATCTGTGCAAATGGCTGTCTATGAACTGATACTATACAAAGATTAGTTTATAGTTAATTAAAAGTTTGCGTAAAATATTTTAGGGAAGATTGTGGTTGGGAATTGGTGAGATTAAGCTATTAAGTATTCCCAGAGCAAATTAATTTTCAGTTAAAACTGTTCAGGAGTTATTGCTGTATCGAAAAACAGGTCCGTGAGAAAGACTCACTATGACCCAAACGTGCAATGTCTTTTTTTATAAATTTACTTAAATTTTCCTGAAAACTTGTTAAAAATAAAATAAGGAATTAATTTTCTAAAATTACAAATACCTACACAATTAACTGAAAAATAACTACGCATCTAAAAGTTTCTACAATTTTCGTTCCTTATTCAGCAAAGCAATTCGTATTTTTACTTTTCCACACTATAAACCAAGCTATAAATTTCCAAATAAAAAATCAGAAACTTCTCCACTCCATTCTTCTCCATAATCGTTTACATACGTTACATAACCTTTCCCTATCAAATGAATCTTGCTTAATTAAAAGTATTTTCCTTTAAAAAAAAGTAATCATAACGTAGTTGTTTATAGATCATAATTTCAGCTCACAGCATGCTTTGCTTTGATGATAAATTCTAGAAGATTTTTAAAAATAAAATCTAAAAATCCAGTTTGCTAAAAAAAATCCATTCTCCTAAATTCCAGTTAGATACTCAACCCATTCTTCTCTAGATTTCTAAAGGAAGCGTAACAATCAGCAATTTGTTTCTAGCATACGTTGCTGTTCAAAATAATAACTATTTTTCTTTCGGTTTTCCCATGCATGGAAACATTGCATTATGTCGACTAGAGCCGTTTTTTCTACTAGAATTATTACTAGTTTCCAGTTCTTCATGAGAACTATGGCCGTAACCAATCTAGAATTTTATGAACTATTATTTCTCAGAGTTCCTGCATCTCTTGTTACTCTAACTGGCTTTTAGGTACTTTGAGTTATCAGATTCAGAAGCGATGTTCAGAAATTTACGAAAATTACTTGCAAATCTAATGTAGAGTTTTGATTGCAGAGTAGATTAGGATAAAATACTTTTTATAAATTACACAATTGCTACAAGACCTCAGGGTCATTTCTTTTCCAAGTTTGTATAACACCGTAACTATGTCTTTATCCACAGGATTCATTCATTTCCCCCTAATATTTAATTCTCTCACGTTATTCAGCAAATTTGGACAGATTTTATGTAAACAATTTGGGCTGAAAGACTACATCGTTAAACAGAGTGTGTTTTAGTCATGGAAAATAGCATTTTAACACTTCTATTTTCGTTTAAGATACGCCTACATTTTCATCAGTAAATGCAAAGATGAACAATTAATGGAACCTATTGTGCAATTATGTAATACTCGTGGACTAGACGAGCTAGAGGAAAATAGTTGTAATATAACGTGTTACTATTTTATTACGCAATCCCTTAAAAACCTCTAAATTTTTGCATAACAGTTAACTGACTAGATATACTTGGACAGTTTATTTTATGGAATTCTAAAAATACTTTTATGCTCTCACTAAAGCAGTAATTATGGAGATGGTGAAAAAGTTTACTAAGCAAAAAGATGAATTGGTAGTTTATGAATAAAATGTACCTGACACAGCGGGCCCACCAGGTCCAGAAATTGCTGATTTTTGCTGCTGTTGCAAATGAGATACTTCAGACTGGGGTTGAGAGGATTGCAAAGGGGTTTGTGAGGGATGATGAGGATGGTGGGAGTTGTGAGGATTGTGTTGGGGATGGTGTGAATGGTGGTGGTGGAGATGCTGAGGAAATGTATTCATAGGACGATGGTGTGACAACGGTTGGTTGTGACAATACTCTTTGTAATGGAACGCTTGATCCATTTCCGATTCTCTTGGAACTCCAGTTTAAGTAAACTATTTAACTATATTTTTTAGCCTTGCATTCACTTCGCATGCAACTGGAGGGTGAATGAAGAAAATGAGCTTTTTCATAATTTCATTATCCACCAGTTGTTACCACTAGTTTCTTTTGCATATGAACCGGAAATTGGCTTACGAGTTTGTCAAATGAACTATTACACTTGCAAAAATTCTATAATTGTCACAGGCCACTTCTTCAAATAATATCTTATCCAAAATCACAAAATGTGACAATGTACGCAAGAAAACTTTACACCCTTTCACCTCACCACTAGAGTTATCCAGTACAACGTGAGAAGCGACCTGTCCAAAGAAACACTTGCCAAAAGGCAGTCACATCGCTCCCTATTTCAGGGCAACAATGAACGGCTCGTCACACAAAACCAAGAGATGTTGAATGAAACAAAAACGATGGTAAAAAGGAAACGAACAAAGTGTTAAAGGGAAGGGTTCTCGTGTTTTCTCTATTTTCCCTTCTCGGCTAGTCACATTTTTCACAACGCCTTCGTTTCCCTCTACCCTTACAGAGTGATAAGTGGCGAGGCAAAACTAAAGCTTTTTTCCTACTTCCCCTGACATCCAAGTCGAAATGAAGGGGAGTGAGCGGTTGCAATCGAATAATAAGTTTTTGGTTTAGTAGCAAACAAAACACTTATCATCGCCGTCGACATGTGCTCTGCGTTAAGTAAGGAACGAAAAGTGACTGAGTGAGCAAATTGCATTGTAAAAAATATACTACAAGATAACATTAGAAACATGATATGTAAGTTGGCTTCGAGGTGGTGACTTTTAAAACGGTGTACTTCTGTATACCACTCGAGCCAGAGTAAAACAGCCAGGTTTACACCTGTAATGCTTGTACTTGCACAAGTGCAACAAAACAGTTTTGCATAGAAGCACATGCTTAACTAAAACTGCATTTAGCTCTTGTATGATGGCATGATTTTCTCAATTTTATTCTCAAATTTGCAGTCATCTTTTTAATTCCCAGACTCTACTTTTTATATCTAACTTGTGCTCTGCTCTAGGCTTGGAATTTGCTCTGTCTTTCTACACTATTGACTTTATTGCACAGAAATGATATTGAAGTGATCTTGTTTTCTTCAATCTGATAATGATACGGTTTCGCATATATAATCTAATTCCATAACTAATACTTATTGCAACCCTTCCTATTTGCCGATGCGGTGGAGTAAACTCAAACTATAGTTAATAGTTGTATGGAGAGTAATTTGTAAAAAAAAATCCACTGATTGTATCTGAAGAAGATGCAAATAGTTCAAGTGGTATTAAGCTACTATATTATTTGGATTAGGTAATAGTAGCTGGGTAATTAGTAGTTCAGGTAGTATTATGAAATGTTCAAGTCTAGTGCTGACATTCCAGCAATATGCACTTCACCCAAGATAAGTGGTTCATGGCTGGAGTAGTTTATTATTTTATTTAAAGAATTCTTGCGGAACGTGCATGTTTTCCAGTTTAACTGGATATTATAAATACTCAGTAAAATGGCTAAATGCAAAGCTAATTAAAAATGAAATTTAAGCAAAATAATTCTAAAATTACCATTGTTTATATTAGCTTATAAATTAAAAGTTCAAAATACAATTTGTCAATCGGTTTATAAAATGTCAGCAGCCTCGCCTGAGACTTTGGCCACACCATTTTTTCTACACAAAACCTACAACATCTAATCACGATCTGTATAGCTCATGGTCAGCTAATTTTAAAACACTTTATGCTCGATTTGCACAAAATCTATACTTTCCTGTAGGAGACACACTTTCGTTTAAGCATGTAATTTATTAAGTGTTTACATTGGCAAGAAATAAAATTGATCAGACATTCAATTCCTCCGAAATGTGACCTTAAATAAATCTCGATTGATTTTCCCCCATTCAACCATCATTTCCACTAATGTCAAGTTCTCGTTTCTCACACACTTTTCATCCCATACTTAATGAGTAATCGTTTGTCCTCAAGACTTTTATTCAATCTATCCTGTATATCTGCCACATTATAAAAGAATTTGACTAAAGTATATCCTTGGTCAAACAAAAATGACCAGGTTTAATAACTACCCTCACGACTAAAACAATAAGGCTAATTGGCCCGTTCTTGTTTTCAGTTTCACATTTTGATCTCAGCCAATTAATACCTAAATGAAATGAGGACAATAGACGTTTTATTCAGTGAATCCGTTTTCCTTCCAAGAATAAATAAAAAATGTTTTAAATCACGACTTTTTCTTACGCTAAAAATTCCATTGATGACAACACTTTTTCTTTTCAAGTTGGTGTGACAAACTGCTTTTTGAGCTTTACCGACTGTTACAGTTACATAACTTTATGCATATTATCACCGTCAGCAGTCCATCGATCCCATAAAAAGTGACAAAAGAAAAGCACAGGAAATGTATTAATTACATTATGCAACTACCCTTTTGTGAACCTTTTCGATTCACAATTTTTTTTCTGACAGTTGTGTTCTTTTTAAGCATTTTTCTCCTTAATTTTTTAGCGGAAATTGTCTTAAAAAAAACTTTTACAGTTACATTATCTCTTGCTAAATTAATGTACATAATATGACAAATGACAAGGTAATAACAATAACAATGATTCCGTGAGGTATAAAATTTCACTCTTGCAAGTTTCCAGAAATCACACATTCACCCAAAGAGAGCAAATGAAAAAATTTTTTTTACGAGGAGACGTGACTGCTGAATAGTTGTTGACATACCAACTTGCGGTTAATGTCGTTGTTACATTGTTACTATTTTTTGGGTATAATTCAGCTGCAAAATTTATTGCATTAAGTGAAAAAATTGCGAGGGCTTTTGCTCTTGATACAGATTTGTGTTTAAGAAAACTACTGTGTTATCATGTCATAAGTTATAATTATTGTAAATAAAAATGTACGCAGATGGAAGAGAAAAACCCAATGTAAATTGGTAAAAAGGTTGCTCTATATTTCATGTTGAAAGGATCATTATTGTTTTTTCGTTGTATGCGTAAGCCTTAATGGCTCTTGTAATTGTTATTGTAGTAAAAACAATCCGAATGGATGGGTGTTCGTGCTATGACTACTTATTATTTCAATGCCTTGGCGACATTTTGCCATGTTTTTGAATGGGATCATCAGCAAAAGCAAAATTATCCATTCGTCACTTACTCAGACTGGGAATCAAAGGATTAAATTAATGCTAATATTATGCATAGTTAATTGGTACATTGCGAAAAATCCTTTCCGCTTTTTTCTAAACTTTAATATTGGGAAGAAAGCTTAGTCACAGAATAAGTTATTAGCAATATTTGAAGAAAAATATGAAAGTATGACACTCTCATAAAAAGGATTTTCCAAACAAGTTCAGAAAGAAATCTGACTAAAGTCAAAAGAATCGATTTTTTACAAAACCGAATCCCTGCCGCAGGAGGTGTAAGACATGTGTAAACGGAAGTGAACAATTTTTTGGGTACAACTTTTGTTTGCTCGATATAACGAAAAACAAAAGTGACAAGTGTGACGACAACATTACTCCCTGCAGTCTTTAGCTTGACACAAGTATTGTTTACTTTTAGAAATATTTCATAAGAAATATTCTTGCTACGAAAAGTAAAACCGAGAAGAATAACGTGCAAGGTCGATCACAAATAGTATGCTTTTGATTTTATAGAAGCTCAAACAGGATCATTTTTGTGGCAGGAAGATCAATTTCACGAACAATCACTTGACACTGGAAACGTTCAATTCCGGAATGGCCAATTGATGCATGATAAAGATTTGAATTCCCAAGAAACAATTTCCTTCCTTACTTAGTCATCTCTGTCATCACGTAATATAGCGTCATAGAGGACAAGGTAACACGTAGTTGATAAAGGGCTTGCGGTTTAGTTGAGAATTAGTAACAGCAAAAAATATTCCGTTCAACACGGAAAACAAGTTTAAAAAAATCATAGCTTAGGCACAAAATAAAAAGGTGTAGGAATGATTTTTTTTAAATAAATAAAAATAATTTCGTCTCGTTTTAATAATAATGGATTTAAGTGACATGCACTTGTACAATAATAGTTTGAGTCTCTCACAATAGCTATTAACCTTCACGGTTGGATTATTACGTGTTTTGTCATTTTCTCAGATCAACATAATGGATTAGTTTGCTATGAGATGGAGACTCACAATCATCTTATGTGGAAATGGGTGAGTTTCAAAGGCTATTGGATCACACATCTCTTGAAGGTCTAGTCTCCACATCGATTTGAGCAGGAAGCTATAAATATTTATTGTCATAATAGACCTATTACAAATTCATTCCGCGTTTCTCGATTCCTAAATTATTGTTTTAAATGTTTTGTCACATTTCGCTGAAGATTGAGTCATTAGCACTTTGCGGTCTTCTATTGACTTTGCAATTGGTTATTTCAAGTTTAAAATGACAATCATTTTTTAGCTATTATTTTTATAGCGGAAACCACGTTGGATTATCTTCCAAAAAAGCCCATGTAGCCCAAAAAAGTGCAAAACAGAGGCTAAAACCTATGCCTGCGATATCTTAAATGCCACAAATTACCTCTATTTGTTTCTAAAGTTACATCGTTACAAAAAAATAAATTGTGTCTATTTTTATTCCTCACCACTACCGTACCAGACGATAATTTATGGATATGGCAAGTAATCATCCAATATATTATGATTAACAGATTTTGGATAAACCTCCAGCTCCGGGAGTTTTACCATATTTCTTAGACAAACCTTTAGGATTGTAAAACGAACCAATTAATACTTAACAATGTGTACATAATTTATTCGTCATTTAGCGATACCCATCATAATTTCATTGTTCAGATGACCTCGATATTTCAGCCAGTAATGTACTTAAAATGCCTTTAAATATACCGGACATTGTCCGGCGGACAAGAAATTTGCAAACAGGTCCAATTTTCTCAAGAAACTTGGCTCCCTGTCTATATATCTTTGTAACTAATTTATTTATCAAATTGAAACGGCTATTCATACCGTGGAGAATAAATTGGAATGTGAAATTTCCTCAGGAAGGAAATTGAAGTTGATATTTCTCCACCACTACTGTAATAGGAACAAGGTGAAATTTTTTCCTAGAGTCGCTGCTTATCTTTCCCTATTAGGTGTGACGTTGTGAGATGTTTTCTCTAGACTTTTCTCCCCGTGAAGGTTGACTTAGCAAACTTTTCCCCTATTCCATTTCCTTCCAGGAATGGACAATGTTGAGTTGAATGGCTGGTTCGTATTAAAAGTATATCCATTGCGGTGGGAAATTCAAGGATCGGATATAAAATAGTAGTGATGAGAAGACTATATCATCTCTAGACTTATGCCCTTTCATCCCTAATGACCAGTATTGATCAAACTATCAGAAAAATTGGATGCCCAACGTTCGTTACAAGACTGTTCCTCCTCCTATCTATTGTTGTTTTCACTGTGACGGGGAAAAGAGGATAAAAATTGTTTTCATAATCAATTTCAAATATCCATGATGGGAAATGTATGCAACCCATTTTCCATTTTACCTACATCTACTTTAATGAGATTAATTTTTACTGATATTAAAGACCCCTTTCATTCCCGATGGACATGGTAACTCCCCATAAATTCAAATGAAATTTGTTGCAACACTAACAATTAACTTTATTGATGTGCATTTTATTTCCTTTGTCTTTTAATCTACTAGACATGCATTCTTGTTAGCGTTTTCAGTTTATGAAAACTGTCTAGCGCTGGTAAATATGAGTACAAAGACGCTTTTGTTGCAGCTTATATAAGCACCTGCCAATTTTGCGAAAAACAAATAGATTAAGTAAACGTGCTTTAGGTTTAATAATACCCGAATAATATAATTCAGATTATGAAATAATCAACCACGATAGCATCAAATGTTAATCATTCAAGTCATTTTAATATTAGCTTCTAGAAAAAAGGGAAAAAGATAATATTGAATGAGCCATCATCGCCACCTTTCGCGTTATTTCTGTAGTTCAGCATGAATTAATCATTACCAAATAGCAAATCGGAAGGGCTTTGTAGTCATGACTGATTCAGTCTGAATCATTCAGATCTTATTGCTTGACATAATTTGTGTTTAGATAAGTTTAAAATTTGACAAATAATGAGTTCAGCAATAATTATACTGCAACGAGCATGAGAAAGTAAACTCGGCAAGTTTACGCTACCAGATCACGTTGTCGTCACCATCTGTACGCTTCGTTGAGAATCACGTGAGTAGCTTTTAGAATGCAACCATCAAGCTTTGTTCAACTTGCTTCTGTATCAATATCATCATGCAACAAGATAATTTACAACGTGTTTGCTATTTCATGTAGAAGTTAACACACAATAGCATTTATTCCTCCAATCTGGAATTTTGGAATCATTCGAACGTTTAAACTTAATTGGTTTTGCTACTAGACACCCGTGACCCCCGTACGGACGAAGAATGTGAAAAAGTCTACGAGGAAAAAACCAGCCTAATATTCTGGATTTCGAGAATCTACAAACTTTCTGCGAAATAATTTGCACACTACAAGAAGGGTTAATTCACTAACCTGGTGGTGATTTAAGTGGCTATTGCACATAACAATATATTTTTCACGCTTTTGTTCATGATTTATTTGGTAAGATGTCAAGGTCAATTAATATGAGCCCGTTTGTATCCAACCACTGCTCCGAATCCTCTCCTGGAAAAATTACCAATTTCATTGAATTTGCAAAGTTGTTTTTTAAATATCGGTTGATCAATAATTTCCACGTAACTGGTTTTCCAGTCGATCATTAGGATGATTTTGGGGTTCAAGGAAATTCTCACATAGTTCAATTCGATTTAATAGATCATGAATTGACAGGTAACATGCATTTTAAGCTTAACCCTGATGACTTGCTCATTCAACATGATGGTATATAAAATCGGATCCAATTTTATTTTTAAAGCAAATTTACCCATCCACAATCTTTTTACATAAATCAACTAGGTCATTTTTCAAACAAGTTATTCTAAAAAAAACTAGTGTCTAGTACCAACCTCTTCTATACATTTTCCAAACTCTACAACTGCATTCCCTCAAGTTGTAGTGGTGAGAGAGGCAGTTGAAAACAAAATCTATTTCGACCGGATGAAAAGAGATAAAATAATACTATTTTGCATCAGTTTTTTCATTGTAACGAGAATTATTTAGACTTTTCTATCTATGTGGAACTGCACATCCTATTCACCCGAATCGTTGAGTTCTCTGCTTAATCATAATTTTTCGAATGGATTACGATTCAGAATAGCATGCGACTGATTCATAAAATTCATAAGAAAGGAATGTTTAATAGCTTTGTAAGCTTTCTAGAATTATTAACTGATTAGAACGAAAAGAGTAATTGGTAATATGAGTAATCATTCATTTGCGGAATTATCCAAATTATCCAAATCATATATTTAATTTAGTTATTACATTATTTGTTACAATTAAAAAATTTGTTTGTGATTATCAATAACAGGAAAAGGCTGGAGTATACAAGCACGTTTTTGAAAGTTGATAAAATTTAATGAAGTCAATCGATAATTTCAGAGTTTGATAGCTGCATTTCTGCGCTTTCTTTTGTCTTCTTCCTCTACATGATGACATTATCGCTCAAGTTCCCTCTGATTAATACGCTCCTCATCAACTCTTTCATTCCTTCGGCTATTGGCAGTACCACTTATGAAATTACTACAAACGACCACTTAAAGTTATCTGACAACTTTCTGGCGAACTGGTATTGAACATAAAAACGAAACATGATCATCATCATCCCAACTAAAATGTAAAAGTAATCTGCTAAATAATGTGCGCGACTATAACTTTGGCTAAAAAGAATCCACTCGACAATATGAACTAGTAGCAAGATCAATAGTTACATTGTAAAGTAGGTACACACCCCGTATAAAATCTCTGACCAACAATCCATTATCAAATGGGAAAAGTCATGACAAGGTTTTTCGCTTAACTTGTTCACTTTTCACAAAAGGCAAACAGAGAGCTACCGATCAGTGCTGTTATGGATAGACTTGTATTAATAAGACAACAATGGGATGTCGAATCAGAGAGAACTGTAATGTGAAGGAAAGCGTTAGCTGAGATTTGCATGTGAACGGTATGCAGTATTTTTTAAATGCAACTTTTTGCAAACCATCAATCCACGTATGTTCTTTATTACGTGAAATGTCATGCAAAAAATATTTAACTGAACAACAAGTATGTTATATTATGCCTTCCTTTTACCTGTTCTTCTTTTCCTTCTCTCAGTACTTTGTACAGGATGATGGTGAAGATGAGGATAATGATAACTCTTGCCACTTTTCTCATATTAATTTTTTATTGTTAACTTATACCCTTTCTTCGAAACACTGAGAGTTTTGCTATTGAGAAAAAAAATTAAGAGACATGACATGACGTACACCTATTCAAAGGGAAAAGTACAAAGCACATCTTTTACAACAATGACAAGCCAGACTTACAACTTACAAAGTGCCTTGTCCACATCAAATGAAAATAATCAACCTTGCTTGACTCGAACAAGATTGTCTTTTTGCATGTGTGAATGGGGAAAGGAGTTTTTAAATATTACTTTTCAATATATGCAATCAACGTGCACTCCCTGCAAAATCCTATCTCATTTTATCGGCCAAGTCGTGTAAAATGACCGTTTTAAATGAGCCTTTGTAAATAGATATTGATAAAGGGGGACATGCGATCTTCTTAAATCCCCATCCTAATCTCACCATGATGGGTAAACATTACAAAACAAAAGGAGCTAAAAATAGCTCTTGATGATAGACTGATTGGTTGACAGCCTCGTAGATTTTTTCATAAAAGTTTTCAGATATTCAGTGTCATATGAATTTCTAGGTATTTAAAACTAGTAGATTGCTTACACTAATATTTTACACAATGCAAATTCTTGAGCCGAAATTTCTCTCCAACTACAATATAAATTATTTCTCCCTTACCTCCCAAATCTAGAATGCTATCCAATTCCAAAACTGTGTCCTCATTATCTGATTCCGTCTCCATCCCATTGCTCCTTTCGTAGGGTTGAAGTGACCCTCACTCTTACCAAAATTACTTATTCCATCCAACCATAGAAAAGAGTTTAGTCCTCATTCTATCATCTTTTTACCAACTCCGCTTTCCCACTCACAGATTTCCGCTATGTTTGCATTTCACACTTTTCCACATCTTTCACCCTTTCCAAAATAACAAATTCACGCACTACACAAATCCTCTACAACTTTCTCATACAATTTCTCTTCGTTTTTCTGCCTTTTGCAACAAATACCGTTTCAGCTTCCAACCTCCGTTGTCACCATAGACTAACTCTCTAGATGATAATGAATAGTAAATAGCGTCTCGTGAGAAAATGAGTATTGGACAGTGACAATAAATAATGTTACACTTCAAAATTTTTTATTCCGGTGTAAATAAACGAACATTGTCGTTTGCACACTACCCTTGAACTAATCATCTATAACAATTGGATTTTACTAACTTGCCTCATGTCTCTATATCCTGATTATGGTTGGGATTATCATCGCCTCTTGTATTTTATTTAAAGTAAAAATCTTCTCCTATTTTCCCTACATGTTATCCCCTGACATTAAAGAACGTATGTTAAAAACAGTTGCTTTTCTAACATGTGCTGACGATGATGGGATTTTTTTATAGCGTAAAGTATTGCGCTTTTGCCAGATTCGCATACACACCGATGGAAGTTTCGCTGGCTAATGGAAGACAAAAAGTTAACAATTGCATGAATCGAATAAAACTACTATTGCTTTTTTACCATGAAATATAATCTTCTTCTCTTATGCACCACTAGATTTTCTCGTGGTCTTCACTAGTTGAAAAGACCTGTCTACATCTTTTTTTTTTACTGTTGCCATTTCATACGAGAGCGACGAGAACCTGCATAGTCAACAGTCACCGAATTCAACATTGCCATTAGCATGGTCATACCTGTTTAGTTAGAAAAGGTTTCGAATAGACTCTTTTTTATCTAAACTTGCTCACTTCTATAAAGTCAGGGTGAACTTTTGACGTACTGTGTGGTCATTCTGCATATCGCTTTCGATTGAGCAGGCTTCTCCATCTGAGCTCACCCTTTTGTAACTCTTTATCCACTTGTTATTGGAATAACAATCAACAAGATGGCAATAATGGCGAGCCGACCTTTGTTGAAATATGTGGGGAGCCAGAGCCTCTAAAGCCTATTCGCTTCTTTCAAAATACTTTCGCCTTACAAAAATATTCACGCGTCTTAACTATTTTAACAACTAGACTTATAATTAGACTTAACAATTGGACTAGGTAAATTATAGTTAATGTTATACACTAATTATAATGGCAAGTTATACAGAGCTTACTAGCTACTTAGTTAATATCTAACATACTAATTGTAAGCAAATGGTTTAAAAGTTCCAATGAAAATTTATTACTGACAGGCACATGATTAAAAAAATGACTTGTTACATGACTTGATTGAAATCTTTGGGAATGAAAATTATTTGCGAGTAATTAAATAACATTGTGCCTTAAGAGAATACTTCAGACTTCATTCAATGACAAGATAGATCTCCTTGTAGGTTGGAGGAATCACCTCCTCTTCCTCCTTCTCTTCCGGTTTCTCAACGTTCTGCTCCTTCTTTTCAGACTTTTGCTCCTTCTTCTCTCCCTTCTTCTTCCCTTTCTTCTCTTTCTTCTCCCCATCCTTCTTGTTCTTCTTCTTTTTCTCTTCCTTGGCAGCCCTTTTGCGTTCCAAGTCCTCCTTGAACTTTGCCCACTCATCAGCCCAGTAGTTGGAATTCCTGTGAATAAATAATAACCAAAATAGCAAATCTCATTCATCAAAACAATGACATTTTAAAAACATGTGATTATCAATGATCAAACTTACAAACTTCGCCGACGCCGTTCCTGAACACTGAGACTCGGAGTATCCGAGATCCGATAGTCAGCAGGCACCCGACCCCCCATGTTTGACAAGCTGTCCAAGTCCGAGTCCGAATCAGTCGGTGGATCTTCACCAAGATTGAGGAGCCCGAACCGCAATTGATGCTCCAACACCCGAACCTGAGCCTCTGCGAAGGCCGTATGCGCCCTAATTAAAACATAAATAGTTAATTTAGCTTTTAATCAGCTAAAATTCCTAAAAAAATCAGATGATTCCATAAGATTTAAATAAAATCATATGATTTGCTTACCGAGTGGGCAAACTGACCAAACCGGGAACCGGTACCGTAATCCTACCCATTCTTCACCCAATTAACTCAAGACTTTTCACCTAATCACAATTAATTTTTGCACACTTCTCAAAACTTTTAATTACGCCGATTTTCGAATCACCACCACCAATCGAATATCAAATCAGTTTGATCAACAAGAGCAGAGCAAGGTGAACCAAACCCTTTTCACCTTTCAACTCTTCACCATCATCATGCTAGGCAAGGCTTGACGTTTGCTTGCGGTCATTTCTCTTTCTCGGGATGCCGATGAACCCGCAAAAAGTTTGATTGGAATAGTGAATATGCTTGACTATTGAACAAGTATGACATTAAACTAAAATTAATGACCTAAATTAAAATTTGAAACCCCAGTTATGCAAGGATTGAATGGACGTCATTCTTAAAGACGTTTACTTGACCTCGGTACTAAGTTACGAATGAAATTACGCAAAATTAGGACGTTATTAATAGTTAAATGTAAATCATTAAGAAATTGTAATTTCCTTGAAAATGAATTTCTCGAGAATCAATTTAGGTAATTTGCGAAATGTTTATTGCCCTTTCGCAGTACAATAGGACATTACGAAAATAATGTTCTTGGGAAATCGGATTATAGCTAAAAATGAAATTATATAACATTCGCTCCTCAAACTTCAACCTGTTCCGATTTTTTTAAAACTCCAAATCATACAAATATGCAGGTGATTTGTTGGAGGCTAATATTCGTCCGTATGTCAAATAATTAATTGCAGTTTAAATAGTATATAATAATTTTGCAATTTAGTATTAGCGGGGTTCCTCGGCGACCATGAGGTATCCGCATCCATATCCGCCGCCGCCGTTGGAAATGTACCTGGAAATTCCATAAACTCTTTCATCAAGAATATAACCGCGTTGTACGGAAAAGATTTGGACTTCTCCAAGGACCTTGGTCTTGATAAAGGTTCTGGAGATGGTGTCATCTACCAGATTGTTGCCGCTTACTTGAGCCAAAACAACAACGAAGCGATTCAAAGGATTCAGGCCGACATTAACCGATTGCACCAGACACTTTTCTTCGTCGGGATAATATTGATTATTGAAGCTGCTATAATTATTATAGTAATTTATACCAAATGTTATCATTATGCTCATAATGCGTTAAGAACTGATCATATGTTTTGATTTGGAATAAATGGAAGTTTTGTTTGGTCGGACTTAATTAAGAATTTTTAAAACGCACAATATTTAATTGCTTTGTTGTGAAAATTTAATTTTACGCTTCCATATGGGCTAAAAAATTAGGTGCATAAAAGACTGACGTCGGGCAAAGGCGGATGGAGGAGGAGTCATTAATCATGGAGGTCATTATAGCTTAAGATCCGTTCATCTTCCACTATTTTGAGTAGAACTTCCATTGTGGAAGGCTCCATATAAAATTAAAGTCTGCGAAATAATAGTTTAAAATGCACAATTTGCCATGAAAAATGCAAATAGTAATTAGAATACGACAAAGTTGACAATGGTCATGTCATCAATAAACTAACGTTAATTTTTTCATTCATCATGCCCTCCAAACCTATAATTTATGTAGACGAGTTCAATTATTTGCAAATAAGCACGTGCCTAAAATATTTCTGAAATGCTTAGCATATCCTTGTCTACCACAACATTCACATTGATCTTTACGCAAATGCCAACAATTCAGACTGTAATTATTATGCCATGTCTCCAATTCCGACAACTTGATTGTCATTATCCATTCCATTGTTGTAGGGTTGTGCTGAAAGCTAATTGAAACTGAAAGTGGTTATATAAACCTGATTTTATTTCCTGACGTTGCATTTAACTTCCGTTTCTCAAACAGTTATCATTTCAGCATTTTTCGTTTTCATAAAGCTTGTACAATGGCAGAAGTTGGGGTTTATCTTTCGAAAGTTTTGATTTTTTCAATCGTGTTGGTATGTGAATCTTTATAATTTCATTTTTATCAAAGTAACCATATTCATATTACAGCTCAAGCTTGTGAATACCGCAACGATTGAATCAAATGGGAAGGAACTTCGGATTCGTAGGGCTGCGGTAAGTTTTCAGCGAAGTAAATTGAAAGTCGTCGACTGACTTTTTATCAATTTTATAGAAAAAGCCTTCAGTCCAAACAGCCCCACTTGATCCAAACGAGAGCGCTCACCACACACTCGACGAAGTCAACCAAGTCCTGGGGATTCTTGGTGGGGCTTCTTCCAGCACCGTTATGGGCTTAACGGGTGTATCAACCACGGATTGTGCTTCATCCATAAAGGTATGGAGTCCAAACGTTTTATCGCATATCCATAAACAATCATTTTATTCTAGGAAGAAGACTTGTCTACCATGACGTGTGCCCAGTTCATTCAGAAACTATCTAAATGTGACTCCATGCAAAATGTCAAGCCGCTTCTCCAACAAGCCAAACAGAAAAACAAGAAGAATCCAAACTCCAAGGAGCCCTGCTTTACAAATGGGAGAAAGCGAAATGGCTAATTAGCTCTCCAGCTAAAATTACAATGACATAGTTATCGTATCAGAATTAATTGGGTCATTACAATTGTTTTAATTTCCCACTTGAATTTGTTTCGAAAGTCATGTAGAAAAGATGTAGTGTGTAGCCAAAAAATAAAAAGTATCTCTATAAATCATTATGATGAGATGTATTTGCGCTGGTATGATTCCCAATCATCTTATGTGACGAGGGACATTTGTCCTACTTACTAAACTTGAACTGTGCTTGAGCAAAGATTTTCATTAGGCTGAGGGTTCATGCAAAATTAAAAGTTTTTAGACTACACTCCATAAATTCATTGTAAGCACGTTTCGAAGACCAAGAACGAAGATCTAATAAAGTGCCAATAAAGTTTACATTATGATCTATACCCGCTGTCAATTTGATGAATGACTATGTTGATGAGATGGGTTGCGAAAACTTTATGAAGACCTTGCTTGTCATATCACGATCAAAGCAAAAGAACCGGTTGACTTTAGGGGGTGCTAACTGTTATTTATTATATCGGAAAGTTCATTGGTCCGTCCGGTTGAGTGTGTCTCATCCGAATAAGCTACCAGTTAGAAGAAAGAAGGAAAGCAAGCCATTTATTATTGGCTAAAATTTCTTTTAAACTAACAATTTTTTTAATGCTTTGGTTAATTTAATAAACAATAGTGGTTAGTCATGATTTCAAGTAAAGTACATAGAAATTGGACATTCGTCGATTACGTTCGAGTTGTCTCCCTCCTGCTTGTTCTGCTTGGAGTTATTCATGCCAAGCGCGTTTGTGGGCCGAATCAGGTGCCGAAACGAAACGGTGCCGGCTGTGTTGCAGGTAGAATCATCACATTTAAATAGTATTTGGATAATTTGGTGAACTACTTATGAATTAATTATTGTCAATCATTTCAGCTCTGGATGTTTGTGATTCTGAGAAACATTGCGGAAAATGAAACTTTTGTGGTGGAAATTACAACAACCTAACACAGAATATGGAGCAAGAATGTGCCCCTGGAATGTACCGGTGTAGATTCGGAGGTGATATTTTAGCCTTTTTATATAATTATAACTCTTAAAGTATTTAATTTGATATAGGATGTGTGCTCCAAAACATCTCTGCAACGGAAATATTGATTGCTTCGATGGCAGTGATGAGACTAGCGACATTTGCAGGAAAAATAGGTAAATTATTAATTCGTAAAATCGAATACTAGATTATATAATAGATTTTAATTGTTACAGGTGCCTCGGAAAAAAGTTTCGATGCGACTACGAAGGTAGTGAAAAGCATTAATGACAGTTTTGAAAACTGACAGAGATAATGTGTTTAGAACAGAACATGAATATAAATAAAAGTGGTTACATTTTTATTAATGTAGCACTTTCCAGTTTCTACTTTAATTTACCTTGCCAAAATTAAATCTGAGTGTGTGCTCAATTAAAGTAGAAATTTCAAATAAAATCTTTGACGAGGTCTCATATTATATGAGCCAACTGTTAATGTATCAGTGCAGATGTCATTAATGCTTTTCGTTGAAAATTAGGGTGCATAAATCTTTTCAACAATGTAACGGAAAGGTATTTGACTATACTCTACATTTTTCCTGTAACGAATAGGATTTTTTAAAACTAATTTAGGCGGACTGTCCGGACGCTTCTGATGAGACCCGGAGATTATGTGAGGAACTTGCATTTAAATGCAATTATGGCGGATGTATTCCGGGAGATCAGGTATCAAGCAGTTTTCATTTTAATGAAATGCGTTAATTCTCAAATATTACTTGCAGGTTTGCGACGGAAAAACTAATTGTCTTGATAAATCTGATGAATTGCAAGCCGCTTGTGATGGAGACTTCAACGGGACTAATAATAGCACGGATTATAAACTCCGACAAAATAAAATTAATTAACTCGGACATGAACAATCAATTATATTTATTATTGGAAATTGCTTTACTAGAAATTAAATTGATAAGCTTGGCTACAAGCATTTAACAATGTGCATTTCTAATCTATCAAGAGCGAAGCGTCTCAAAATCTCTTTGTATACCACTTCATCTCACTATTAACACTTGTGTGTTCTCATTCTTACACTAGATGCCGGTTGAATACCCTGCTATTCTCCAGATTTCTATCCGTCACTATTACCTCTTCTAACCGTAGCATGCCTCTCATTCATTCTTGCCAGAATGCTGCGAAACAAACAAACTTTTTACAACCTCACGTCTCACCAATGCAGCGTTACCTGTTACTTGGAAAACTTTGATTTTGTACATTTCTCGCAATAAATCTGCGTGTATCCTGTTTGGGTACAAGAATCCGTAGCCATATTATCTCCCCTGTACAAAAATCGGTAAAATTCGGAACCAACCTCGGAATACCGGTCAAGTACCACGCTGGAGAGACTTGCTATACATCATACAACCCAACTGAAAACTACTTCTAATATGTCAAAACGCAAATGTATTTTTCAGTCACGGCACATTTTCTTTTCCAGGATTAGATATCCTTTTATTATGAAAATATGAATTAGCTTTGCCATGTGTGTACTACTTACGGAGCCTATATGCTGTTAGCAATTAGTCTTCATGACTTAATCTGTCTCCGTATTTTTATTCCTTCTCAATATACATACCACAGTCCAAACTGGAAGAAATACAACGCATTAAGAGTGTCATAGTCAGATAAGCATAGTGGCAGAACAGTGTTCCAGATAACGAGGAATTTATGAATTCGTTTAGTGCCTTTAGAAAATCCCCAATTTTAATAATTCCCGTTGTCATCTACGGAATACGTCGTGACTGGATTTTATCTTTTTGTTGTTATCTAAAAGTGCACATTAAAATGTACTTTATCCGAGAGAGAGAGGAACGGATATGGCATATTTTACTTGTATTACATTTGAGGGGAAACATGAGGGAAAAGGGATTAGGCTGTGGTCGTTCATATACAAGTACAAAACAACTGAGGTACCCCTGAGGAGATCCATGGACCTTGCCCGCTCATATTCATTTCCTGATAAGCAATAAAACACTGGGTATATCCATCTTTTTTTAAGTTTTACTCTGATCCTCCCTTCCCTCCCTTCCCTTCATTACCGTTCTCATCGTGCACACAATAATGACAAGAATTCCTTTCTTATGCAACGTGCACTCCACACCGAAACATTAGGATATGTCCATAGATATAGGGGAGCCTTTTTGATGTTTATTGACGGTAAGAAATATGCCCTGTCCGCTGGCTACCACGACTATTGTTGCAGCCGAGGTTAAATTATGTTTACTACCTCGAAGACGATCATCCTCATGGTACAAGCTATTGTTATTCTTCTAAAGAACCAAAGACGTATAACAGGTGCATGTGATTTCAGAGATGAATAAGTCCCTTTTATGAATCTCCTCTAGTTTCCTCACTACCACACAATAAGAGCACTTCTAAGGGTTTGTTAAAGGAAACAATTTGATGGAGCCTTTTTAGGAAAAGAGGAATCCCGAAGAGTTGAAATATAATCTGCACTTCTAAAGAATCCCACTGAATAGATATTACTCAATATTATTCTTTTAGGGAGGAGAGGGCCTTGACTGTCTGAACCAAAACATTTGAAACTCATTTTCTTGGGATGTGCGGCCTAGCATAAACTTGATGGAGTATTTAAGAGTAATGTCCAGTAAGAAAAAAGGTGTATAGCTAAAAGCCTTATACAACTTGTAAACATTGCTTTACACTCTTTAGATAGTTTGAAAGTACCTTGGTCGTAGTTGAAAGAAGGGTAGAATTTTTTTTACAGTTTTTTTACAATGCAACACCTTCCATTCCATGTGCATCTTGAGGAGCTCACGTGAAACCCACCTCGCACGTTATTTAGTGTTTACCTGCGAGAAAACAAAAAAGAATGTGGAATG
This sequence comes from Rambutsinella grinnellia, assembly GCA_027743725.1. NCBI lineage: Eukaryota > Metazoa > Arthropoda > Collembola > Entomobryomorpha > Entomobryidae > Rambutsinella > Rambutsinella grinnellia. The sequence continues at coordinate 20,548 of JAHZMU010002998.1, forward strand.
ATGACTTGTCTTCTTCGTTAGGCCAGCAGCATGGACAAGTCTTTCCAGAAAAGGGCATTCTTATACTAATATGCAATATCATGGTTCTAATATTATTCTACGAAATCCACCACCTTTTCTCTTTCCTTTTCAAGAGAGAACGGCCTTTGTCGTTTCAATCAAATGTGCAAGAAGGAGACCCCCTCTTTCCTGTGGAACTCATTTCCTGCCTTTGTTCTCTTCTTTAAAAACTTGATAGAGTCTATAAGTTTCCAGTGAAGAAACCAGATCAAGAGGATTGAAAGTGTTTGGCTCTCTCTCTTCTCTTTTATCTAGTAGCTATTAATGCGTATAATTACCCGTTAAATTTAATAAACGGTAAGAAAAACCGCGCTTCTAGCCGACCACGAATAAACCGGAGTTTTTTCGACTCTGGACTGGTCAATTTCCAATTCAAGTTTTGCATCGTTTCATGCTATTGTAGAGAAAACATAATGCTTAAAGGTTTGACTTAGGCTAATCCGCTAACAAAGAATAAACATGACTTGTAAGACTACAATAAAAATTAGAATTGACAATGCCATAGACTTTCTAAGAATTCATGCCATCCTCGTGGCAATATTTGCTATTTACCTAAATCTCGTGTTATTTTTACGTATTTCCAACAATACAACCAAAATAGTTATAATCAGAGCAACCGAAGATTTAACATGCACCACGTATAAACTACCTTGAAGCGATTATCGAACCAATTTTGCTGAAAAAAAATGTAATTGCCACCAATTGAGGTTAATCCAAGCTGATTTAGAGAAGAAAAAATTCCTTGTGCATATAGTTGAAAAGATGTGCTGGTTAAATGAACTGCGTATTCATAAATAAACTTTTATAAATATTTATGAGCGAATTAGTTATCACTTTTCTGCATCCTCCGTACACGAAAAACTATGTTTTGCAAATGGGATAACATTTTTCTCTAAAAAGTTCCTTGTTCTCGTATTCATTACAAATCTAAAGTAAGTGGGTTAATGTATCGTGTGTGTATTAATGACCATTTCTATTCCTACCAGGACAATAGTTGCAGAGGATGTGCAAGGATCATTACAGTTACTGGAGGAAAAACCTCTTTGTTATGTTTATAACCTCCAATTTATGACTTCATTACTGTTTGGGCAGTTTTGTTATTGAAATTATGCCTCAGCTTCCACACATTCTAATGAGTCAGGGATGCAGGATAAGAAGTGCACATAAAATTTTTTTACCTTCCCCAAGAACCAATCCCAATCATATTTGACAACAATGAATAATAACAACCTAAACATAACTTGTGCTTACACATGCCAGTTTTAACAATTCACACAAGATCGTTTTACCAAAAGGGGACTTATTACTAGGGTTACATATTATGCACATTTCCAAAGAGCTAGAAACACTTAAATGTGAAAAGGAACCGTTTTTACGACATACCACGAGGTCCCCTTTCCCATTGTGCAGAAATCAAACGTGAGCTCATAAAAATATGGACAATCGGATTATATTTCTATACATTCATAGTTCGCCATTATTATAACCGCTGAGGTAGTAAATGTCTAAAAAGTTGGAAAAATTATGGCCCACTTTGAAAAGTTCCTTGCATCTTTAAGCTTTTATGCAATACCGAATTCATAATTGTAGATGAAGTGGGTTTACTCTTTAGAATGAAACAATTTCTCTAAGCTCTCCCTTTCTGTTCCAACTGCCAAAAAATTGTAATGCGAGATGTATCACAATCTGTTGCTATCATATTGGTCGTGTCAGCTATAGCAATTCCCATGGAGCAAAATAGCATCAAAGTGAAAAGCTCAAGACCAGGTGGAATACTACATAATTCGCGTGTTTCCTCCCACCCACTCTATCCACAATGTATTCCAGTTGTCATTATAACGCACCACAAGTGCTACAATCAATGTCAGCACTTTGGGAGCCATTTTTCCTAATTCCAGAAATGAATACATGAAATCTACTACACGACATATTTGTCATGGGTGTTCACCAAGAAGGGGTAGAAGATTTTTCAAGATTCAAAGTGCTCTCTAAAAACTCTTGCTGAATAAATCATGCTGGAAAGAGGATGAAGAGCGTACAAACAAATAAGAGCAGGAATGAATGCTTTATATATGATATAAACAGTACATGCTTCATATATCCATTTGTTTACATTAGTCATCGAAGATATAGATTCATCTTTGAATTGAATGAAGCCTTATAATTTTCTTTCTTATAAACAGGATGTTGGATGAAGCTACACAACCTATAACTGGTATATGGCAGACATTAACATTATTTTAAAAACAGTTCCATTCGTCTGGCTCCTCAACTCCTGGAAACGAAAGCCTGGAGGAAAGAGATTTAATGTGTTTGGAGCTGCTCACACAAGTGATCCAACTCCTTTGTGCAAGTGACTGATTGATATGATAAAGGGGAAGAAAATGAGAAAGTACAGTAACAACCCATCACGTTTCTTCTGATTCGGAGAGATTCACTATTCGCTCCCAATCATAATCAGCATGATGAGAGTCTCGTACTGTCCTTTGTCGACAGAGTCATTTCCTCCAAGAGAAACGTCAGCATTGTACCTACAGCCTAGATTCATTTCGGTTAGTGCGTCGTAGTCCAAGTTCACTCAGTTCATTGCATCTATCGGGTGAGCAGACGCATGTTCATCTCCTATTACAAAACATTCCGATCTCATTTCATTCACCGTTCGCTTTTTAGTACTAATGTACAAACAAACAGATCCCTACACGAGGAATATGTATTTTTTGGAGCCCGTAATCATATTGAAAGTTGGCCTGCATCTCTCTGCCACTCTTGCCTCGTTTCTACATGCTTCCTCCCTACATGTAAATAACAACGACTGTTATTATTATGGGAAATAAAGTGAGAGAGGGTGAGCAAGCTTATGAGTTAAACAGAACCGCAGATGCCGTTCTCACCGCTGCGGGTCTACAGCACTAGGGGAAGAAATCGTTGTTGGCAGACCCTTAAAAGGGAGAGTGAAAATCATGCATCCTTTTTCATACTCGAAATAATCCTGCAACTCCTCTCCTACAGTTGTCGAGTTTTAGGGAAGAGCATATAAACACAAAGATCACTAGCCACATTGCTTCTTCTTCGTCTCTCTTCTACAATACATGGATCATAAAAACCGATGAGCATATAAAACATTTTTTCGCTCTGGTGCTGCTACTATGGTTTCTAAAGGATGCTTATATTTTGCCTCTCTTTCCTCTCTTGATCAGATCAGATTCAGCGTTTCGAATTGCATACCATGATGCTGGAACTCCTCTGCACATTCAATCCACTCCATTTATAGATTTTTTCGCTGGCTATAAGGCACTAAGTTTGGGTTATGCATTATGTTATGATTTGAGTGAGAAGAGCCAGAAGAGAACTTTTTCACCCTCTTCCATGCACACTCACACACAACTCAAAAAGGTTTCCACGTTGTCGGCTATTCTTTTATAAAGATCGAATGCAGGAAAGTTGAATGTTACCGTTGGAAAGAGAGCTATAAAAAGAGTTGGGTGGAAAACAGCTTTTATCGATATAAATTCACGAGAACGGGAAACAAGCGGATTTTGAATTTTTCAAAATTTAAATTGAAACGCAAAGAACGACTTTAAATAGTATATAGCATTTCCAAGTAGGGCAAATACAAACCATTTGCTTCAAACACTTTTTGACTAGTATTTAAGGGATTATTAATTATTGACACTAGTTGGAATTCTCATGGCTGGAATTGGGAAGCACTAAAATGAATATTTGCAGTGTAAACATTCGAAATGAGCGTGTAGAGTGTAGAGCATGAAGTGACATTTTATTGACCACAAGCTAACTTAATTAATTATTTCAGTTTGATTTCAAATGGGAAATAATGTCTCCTCCTTTTTCCAGTTGATCATGAGCTATTTGAGTATCTTCCGAAATGCTCATGTCCCAATCATTATGCTACCCATACATATTGTTCTTTGGAAAAGAATTTCGTAATCATGTAACATTTATGAAGCCCCTTCCCTAACGAATCAGTCTGAATTGAAGATTACCAAGCATCAAAAAACTACCTGCCTTTGCGCATCATCAAATTCATCATCCCCACACTTTTTCATGGATAAAACATGTCTCACTTTCCAGTTATAATGTGGCTGTCACTTCCCCTACGTGAATTTATCCGAGGTGGACATGAGTAGGGAATTTTTTCCTTCACAATGGCAACCACCATGTGCAGGTATTTAAGGATGAAGGGCTCCTCTTTAAGAGTTCACGTTATTCTGATGTAATGACAGTATGGAAATAATAGAGCATTTATGCATGCATCGCACAAGCATTCCAAACGCCCGAGTCTCCCTTTTCAAATGTACTGGTTAAACGTATACAAAGTCCTCATCATCCATCATCATTTATGTAGCTTAAAGTAGTAGTGAGCATGGAGCATTTCTACTGGTATTCAAAGAGGTAGATGAAAACAAACGATACTCTACGTTATCTCCATGAGATCAGCGTAACAAAGGAGGGAAAAGTGCTGGATTAAACGGATAAGGTATATAACAACAAAGAGGAAAGAGCGTGTAAAATTGCTAGCAGCTAAACATCATTGTTTAGCATACAGGATATGGACATGACAAAATGAGTAATGAAAAATTGTAAAACTAAAACGAACAATGTTGTGTGTACATTCAACTTTGAAAAGTTAATGATTACTCGGATTGTGAACTGGAACAGGGGGAAGCATGTAGTATATTAATCCAACAATGTATCTAATCAAATCCATAGCATCGCTGATTTTTATGATATAAAATGTTATTGCAGAGAGAGCCACACCAGTTATTTACATCCCATTTCCCCCCGCATATTTCCCTAGCAAATTTATCCGAAAAGCATTAAAATGTTTCACGTCTTCTCACCTATCAATTCTAGATAGATATTTTTGACGCTGTGTATCTGTATTACGTCAAACGATATATCGTGCGTAGTTCTCCATAATTTCATACTTGACTGACGGATCGAGTCATTTCGAAGCACATTTTTTCGGACAGAAATTTGTTTCATTCTTTATAGCAAGTTGATGTCATCTCTCTACTTCTTTCAAGACTCTTTTGGTGAGTGATTGACTTTGCAGTTTTATAATCTTGGTAGGGCTAAGATCTCTCTCCTAAATAGAAAAAGGACATGGACATTGGGAGAAAAGTAAACGACCTGTACCGATGACTGTCGAAGCTATACAGACTGGCCATTTAGTATGTTCCGTGAAATGATATTGTGGCTAACATAGTATATTGCTGAAGTTGACTTGAGTAGAGGAGATAAAAACTCATCCTTTCCCTCATATCCTTCAGAAAAGCCTGTCTCCTTTCCGCTACTCATACAATCAAAATGTCAGCCAAGCACACAAACATACATTATAGTCCATGTGTCAGTCTCCACAATATCAGTTCTCCATTTAATTATCCTCTGGCAGTGTGAGGGAAAACACTATCGTTCGTGTATGGTGAAGAACACTGAGCTCCTTGCAATTCGCAGGAGTGGTGGTGGTGAATCAAGTGAATTGCCTTTTATGAGGTTTGATGAACACCATTCCCATAATGAACAAGTTGATGAGAGATAGTATTTCCAGCCAATAATCCAACCATCTTACAAAGCATGGGATATGATGCGCTGGAACTCTTTTCCTAGAGGACTTTAGATTTTTCTCTAACAATTGCTGTTACATACTATGTGTCTACATGATTCGTACTAGACAAGACGCTGCCCATGTCCTGTGGTATGTGCGGTCTTTGCTCGCTGAGAAGAGTGAGAACTTTTACACAAAAAAAGTTATTGCTAGGGATAGTGAGCATGTATTCGTCTATTATAGTGATGCCATGTAACTAGCTGGGAATACCTTAAAAATGTGGATAGATGGGTATGCAAAAATGCCTGTAGGTTATATTTTCCAATTTCCACGCTTCCAAACATAGAAAAAATCATCGTCCATGTCCATTTTTCCATGAGAGTAGTCACTGAACCAATAATGTGAAGGCATGTTTTATAAAACTCTCAACTTATTAGATTTATTTCGTTGAAAATTGTAGCTCTGCAACAGATTAATAATTGGATGGTTTGCTGGACATACGCATTTTCTCCTGGAGCAAGTTCAACCTAAAACCAGTTGGAAATTTTTGAACCCGGGTTACCTCTCTCTCTCATAACCACATGGGCAATGGCGACTAGAGGAGCCGGCATCAATTTATCGCTACATATAGCAATTTAGATTTTACGCCTTTAAATTCATATAAAAAGGGTTACTATAGTTCAGAGAAAGCAAAATGCCTACTCGACTTTGTTTTTTAAATTCCACTTCAACCCAATACTTTTTAGTTTCCACATGAGTACTTTATTTGAAATCTATCGAAAAGGATTCTCTGGAACAATAGCTCACTTCTATGTGACTGACAACTAATATTTTTTATATCAGATTTCGTGATGATGGGTAAACGGATGGATCATGATGCTCTTCTGATCATACCAAACTAGTATTAATGTGTATCGTGGATGAGGTGGTTGTGACGTGGCTCCTCCGATTATTCCAATAAATGTTTTCTCTCTATACCTACCATACGAGAGTCGACAACAATGCACCGTCTACTTTTACTCTACAGAACCAGAACCCCTCTTTCTCGCCCCGAACAAGGCATTATTCTATGAGAATGTTGTAAGCTATATCATTATATATACGGCTACACTATTTTTTCGAATCTACAACAATACATACCTATTAAAAAGTTACGTGCTATCATGAGTATTACAAAGAGCGTAATATGAAGAACGGAAAAATCTCAGTCAAGTTGTGTTTGCTCACGAGTCATAATGATCATCACCACTTCATCGAAGAGTCATGGCCACGGTCAATTCTTACCTTTTACTTGCTCCGAGAGAGAGAGAAAGAGTAGTGGACTCTTCTAACTAGAAAGCATCCATATGCATGGTCATTTTAGATTGAATTTTTATATAAAAATCCTCTTCTTTTCAATATACCATTTTTCGTGATCGCATTGCATGCACACATATCATAATAATAGTATTTTTATCACATGCCTATTTTTTTTACATAATTTCATTTCGCAGTGAAATGACACTAAATAGTAGGAAGAGCAATTCTAATCCTATTCTGGGTGGATACTAAAAGTGAATTCGACCTCAAGGTCATTGATATCAACAAATAATTTAATCCTCAATAGTTTTTTTTCCATTTTTTCTATTGTTCTGGATAAAAATTAAAAATTATTAGTTTCCAAAAAGTATTGACCTTAATTCCATGACCAAGTAGAGCATGTCTTTGATTGAATGGTCTAAATTTTGCTAGCCATAATTATGGCAGTTACTGATTTAGCTTTTTCTTCTAATTAGTCTAGTCTAAAAGCTATTTATATTTAATTTTACTGGAGCAAATTGGTTGTAGTGATGGTCATCATCATCCTATCAGCAGTAATGACTGAAAGCAGTAAAGACGTCACAGATTACACACTCATAGCTCATATCCCTTCTGGTTAAATTCCAGAGAGAGAGGAACAAAGAGCTTACTGATGATAATGAGGGTCTATCTTTCCCAACACTGATCTCTTTCTCACAAAAGGATACATTTTGCAGGAAATTTGTTCTCTTTTTAGCCCCTTGGAATGCTCCCATTTATCGTCTCAGTCATTGCATTTACTAAAGGCAAATTTAAAGCATTAGTTGGTAACGATGGCGACAATGAGGATCGTCCAGCAAACAATTAATGAGGAGAGATTTTGTAAATGGAAATTTTTGTAGGTACTGCTCATGACCAATATGACAGCTCCAACCTTCTGTCAATTTAAGCATGCATTCCTGCTTCTTTGTTTGTCCCTACTCACAGGCACATGCTTTGTTGGATAAGATTTTGAGTACATGCAGGAGATGTCGGACCGGCAGGATATTCTATGTAAAGAATGCTATTTGACTATGATGTCCAATTTGCCCCAGTAAAACTAAATATAAGTAGCTTTTAGACTAGAGTAACTAGAAGGATGCTTATGCACCCATGCTCCACTTTATCATGGAATTAAGGTCAGGGCTTTAAGGGGAAAATGTGGGGATTGATAAATTCATTTGTTAAAGCATTGACCCTGAGGTCGAAGTGTTACTCCAGTGGCGAAAAGCAATAGTGACCGTTTTCAGATGTCAGAATTTTGCAGAAAAACAATGGCATGCATAAATGCAATTGGGGTTTCTTGACATGGAGGCTCCTGCCAGCCTGATATCCCGGGGTACATGTGCCACAGCTCAGAGCTCATGAAATGGAAACACGTTTTCCCAGCCACCATCCCATGAATGTCTTTCGCTGTCAAATTGTGCCCAGCATTGCCGAGATACTGGTTGAAGAGGATTCGCCCAGATCCAACCATTTCTCTCTGGCTTGATACTCCCTCGCACATTACGTTTATTTTTCTCTACGCGAGTTAGTCATAAAAAGTGCTGATAAAAAGTGAGCAGTGACTAACACGTAACCAGTATAAGATACACAGGCCAGACTCAGATAAAAGAGGAGCACATGAGCGTCCTACTCGCGCAATACGTCGTGTTGAGGGAAAGAAACGTGTTTTGTTATGATGTTGTTGCTGCAACAGAAATCACGCTGCGAGCACATTGTACGAACGAAGGAAAACTTTTAATGTAAACGAATGGTAATTCTAAAAGTGTACGATCGATGATTCAGCCTCGTGTAGGACTGCGTGTGTGTAGAACGAACAAAGTAAGCGTATTCGTAATATCGCAATACGAATTTCATATAACGAAATAACGAAAAGAGGGAGGCAGGGAACGCGTAACAGAAAGGGAGAAAGAGCATGTTCGACTGTGCTGTGCTGAAATGATGTGTTGAATATGTGTGTGTGCTCTCTCCTCGCAACTACTGTCAGTTTCCATGCAGTAGCCAACGAGGCCGGATTAGAATGGAATAGGAGTGGTGTAACAGGGAATGAATATTATTCTTCTTGTAACACTACTGAAAAACGAACATTTTGACTTTGATCAGTTTTTTTTGTTTTTTCAAAAGATAGAGAGTGAGTGAAAGAAAGAACTAGTAATTTAATATGGAGTAGTTATGGAAGAGTACTTGTATTTAACTGAGAAAGTGTTAAATTGAAAGAGAAATTGGTTCGAATCAGTGATAGTATGTGTGGCTTACCGGATATATAGTTCTCGTGATCCATCATCATCATTAACATCCTCAGTGAAAATAACATTGATTCTCAGAGAGATCCGCTTAATAATTACGAAAATTATTATAATGGGACTGGAAACACTTCTTGAGGCTGCTAAATTTCTGGAATATCAAGCGGAGGTCGAAGCACGTGGTATGTAATATATTTTCTTGTATCTTGTTATTGCAAAGGTTATATGGAGTTTCACAGTGTAACTCTCTCCATGATTCACGTGGAAAAATTCAAGCTTAAAGTTGCTGTTTTTTCATTATAAAATAAAAAGAGGGAGGGATTGGAAAAATATTTTTGTTTTTTATGTCTGACGTACGCTAAACATTCAGACAATTCGGCTTTTTCCCATAAAAAAAATTAGATAATAATTATTATTTGATCATTCATTGTTCTAAAAATAAATAGATATTTGCTCATTGACGAAGAGTGTTGGCGTAATCAAATAAGATAAATAAAATTTCGCTTGTTTTTGTAACGTTAAGGTTGAATTTTTCATATCATCCAATACCAGAGGCATATATATGATGACGATAAGATCCCGTTTTACGTTTTTGCAAGTGAGCTACTACTATACCACACCGCCTTGTTGTAAAAATTATTCTGATTGAAGCAAATTTGAGGCAGGGTTTTGTGCTACGAAATAGATCAAAGTATTGTTTATAATATGACCTTTGATAAAAATGAAATGGTAGTTTGACAATTACGGTTCTTCTTTTAATTCTTTATCGGCTGTACATACACCGAAACGTTTTATCAGGATTCACGGTAAATAAAAAATGAAAACGTGCCTGAACACTAAATCCTTTTCTATTCAAGTTGAAACAAATTTGAAAGTTTGTGTAAATAGGAATTTGAGACTTGCAAAAATAGCGATTAGTAATATTTTGAATTGTTTTCATTAATGTCATGAATAATTGTAAAAATCTCTTTACACCTTTATTCCTAATACATAGTTGGCCATATGCCGCCGATGCCTATAAGAATTGCCTGAACTGCAACCCCATTTTAGTAGAATGGGAGGAAGCGGTTGTAGGGAAAAGAGAAGAATGTATGGATAGAGCAAAAAAAGGCACGCAGTAGCGAGAGAGAGAACGTAGCGCAAAATCAAGAATGGCAGCTACTCCGCTCCCAAGCCGCTGCTCCCAGCAGCAGCCGCTAAAGTGCTATTTTTGCTGTGGGAGTAGCACATGGTGTAAGCATGGCGCCCTTCAACTGCAAGCAACAAAGTCATAACATAATCTTCGAGCAACGTCCTTTTCTTTCTCCCCTTTTGCTCTCCTCTCTCATTTCAGAGAGAGAGAGTAGGTACCTCTCGCTCCAACTCTAAACTACCCACCTAACTTTATAGAGGATTTCAAAGCTCAATCCACTCTGTACGGGATGCTCACAATAGTTTACGTCCGTATGTTGATACTGAAAAGAATTTTTTAATGCAATAGAAGAGCTCTTTTAACCCTCTCTCTCTTCTTTGTCGTTTTCGTTCAACGTTTTCAACTGCCATGCCGGTTGGTTGAGTTAATGATATTGCTTTGGCTTTTATGCGTGTCTGCATATTCATGCGTTGTGGCTCGTTGCTCACTCCTTCTTCCCTTTTATTTTGACCAAACGAAATCTGATGGGTTGGATGAGGTGGAGGTGGTGATATAAGATTCTTTTTGCTTGACAGTACACAACTGACGATGAGATGAGTCTTGAAAAGCAATTCACAAATTTTTACACTCGATATTTATCTCGTAAATTCTGGGATGATTTAGTGACAATGTTAAATGCTTTTCATCAAACCAAGACAAAGTATGCGAAATGCAGGGAATAGATACACAGAGTTTTGCTATTGAAAGAATGAAACAAGTAGATATTCTAGTATGAGCAGGATAATGATTGTTGTATTAAATAACAAAAAATTATAAGTATAGCTTTAGGAGAGTATGAGCATTTTCTGTAATTATTGTAGGAAAAAAATTGACGTGATTGTGAGTCAGAGTGTTAGGACAATTACGTGTAGTATATAGCTGTGTGTATCAAAGGATATGAGTTTGTAAGTATTCGGATAGGGAGCAACAATGAGTGTTTGCCCTGAGTTGGCGAATAGCCTGCTTATCACATCTAAACCCCTCTCGATGCATACGAACTGGTACGGCACAACTATGGGAAACTTTTTTGAAGGAGGCGATGAAACAAGTAGAGAGTATAAGGAGAGCGTGTAACTTGGAGCCACACGTAGGTACACTCTATTATAATAAGAAAGATGATGATGAAATGGAATGGAATCCTTCCTTCCCATATATATCTGTTGATCTAGTAATAATAGAGGAGATTATAAAAAATATAAAAAGAAAAAAAGAGGAACAAGTTTGAAAAAAATTGGTTGCAAACTGTTTCATAAATTTGTGCACGATAAATAAATAGCGGGAGTAATGGAAAGAGAGAGAGCAAGAAGAATGGATTATTTGGACATAAGCAAATTGCTGTAATAATAAATGAGTGGAATTTCTCTTTGAACTGGATTAAACATCTAAAGTTCGAATGGAAGCTAGACGGGTGGCTTTCACAGCGAAATATTTTGCAGTGGAACATAGGCCACGAGAAAGGAAATAGTAGAATTTTGGGTCTCCCCATAATTACCTTTAGCATGAGGGCCCCGAAATTTATACAATTAAGCTCCTATTGCTACTTCATTTAGTTAGAATAAAAAATTAAAGCCAGGAATCTGGGCTATATTGGAAAGCGTGTACATACATATTTGAACGAACACGCGAGCATACCTTCCCATTTTTTAGGGTTCATACACCATCACACCACCACTGCCACCCGGTTCTCCGGTACCGTTCGTTGCCGTGCTTTTCCACATTTATCGACCTTTCTCCATCATGAATTTCCTCAAAGCCTGGTGAACATGCATGCCTGCACCCAGAAAACCATGCTTGGTTGAGTTGACGGGGCATATACGGTAGCATGAACTCAGCCAGAAAGAGAAAAAACGAAATAGTGTGTTGCTCTCTCTCTCTCTCTTTCTCTACTTTTCTCCCAAACATTAGGTAAAGAAAGGACGCGAACGCACGGAGCACTCTCCTCTTAATATTCTCAGTATAAAGTGAGAGATTCAGAGTGTAAAGAAAGCACCGGAGCAATGATATATATCCAGCTTTCTTCCTTTTTATGCTCCCTCACAATTTACAGTTATGGAGAACTCGGAGGGGACGGAAAGGGGGGAGCTGATGCCTTTTGTTGCAACAATTTGAACGAGATTCCAAATACTCTAGTGGAATCGGGGGTGTTGATCATTATATGGGATGGGAGTCCACAACTTAAAAGATGTGTTTTCCCAAATTGAAATCCTGGTTGTTAGGTGACGAACTAAAGTGAAATCTCCAAATCTTTCATAAAATCAACATGTAGTTGGATGTATGCTGTATGTTAAATGCATAATTTCCTCAATAAAATCCGTATTTACTAAAGTGTGAAACGCCTTATTTAAAGTTTAGTTTAATTTAATAATTTTGTCTTTGTTTTTGTCCTGCTTAACTTTCACTTTTCCTTAGAATCACTTAGAATGCTTTCACCCCAGTTAGTACTTGAATTTATTAGTATATAAGTTATGTTAAAGGTGTTATCATGCTCTTATCAGTTTTAGCTTACACGAAACATATTTTTAAAACGACAGAGTGCATCCAACTCTTAATCCTTTCCGTTTATACCCTTGCATATCATACACGAGGTGTAGAATTTGCTTAACAATCGAATAAAAAAGGATCAAGTCAAATCTACCCTTCCTGAGCATTTTTAAATGTTCAATTGTTATTGTGGCTCAGACCTAATAAAACTGTCATTGCTATCGTTATTTATGTGAAATGAAGTGTTGGAAGCTGAGTGGTATGATGGATAGCTGTTTACTTAAAAAAAAGTGCGTCTCAACCCAAAAAACCAAAGCTCGCATTTTTCCTTTAAAGGGATAGATAAGTTCAAATTGAAACAAGTAGTGTATGAAAGGACTGGCCTTAGTATGTGACTCGTCATGGTTGTGTGGCAAATGGACTAGTGGTTAATTGCAAGCATATACATTTGTGATTTTAATTGCTTTTAGAATACAAATCTTATGATTGGGCTAAAGATTGATAAGCAATGAGTCATATCACATCATTTAAGTTGGGTTAAAATGGAATGAGAATTAAAAGTAGTAAGAATGCTTTTAGAGAGCTTCCTTTATTAAAGAAACTGACATTTAGTGTAAAGTTTGGGTTCTACTTTGTAGCAGCAATAATTGCTAGAAAATATCACTCTCCCAAACCGAATTTCAACGTAAACAGAGGGTGAAGGGAAATGTAGACGTGGAAGTTGTTTACTTTCATACGTAAAGTAATGGCATGACGTGAAAACGTGCTTCTCTCATGTATCATGTCAATGATGATAGCCTGTCAAATGCGAAGTTGCAGTGGATAGTGGATCCCATTTGTGTGTACGTTATAATATAACAACATTCACATGCTTTCCTTAGCTTCACACACAGCAGTGGGGAAACGTAACATTAAAAAGGCAAGATTTTTTTTGTTCAAACCGGCGAGGAAAAATGGGCATTATTCTGGTTTTACTCTAATACATTGTTTCTTCTCATCCTCAGCTCAGTATTTCGATCTTTTGCATTGTAAGAATGATATTCCGTGCAAGTTGTGTAGACCCAAATCTAAAGCAAATTTGCATTGTCACTCTTCTTCTCCAGTAATTTCAGTTAGAACTGGTGATTCCAATGGGAACAATTTAATGAAAGTGCCCGGTATCTAGCTTGTTGCTTTGTACTGCGAGTATGTATTTTACTTGGAAGTTGAATAAATGAGCAGTTGTTCACTTGAAAAATTTCTCATTCCACCATCCCAGATAGAAGAGAGAAAAGCATGCAGAGATATAGATGAATCGTCTAGTTGATTTCCCACTACTAGCTTGCCACATCATCTAGACTAGGAGAATAGAAAGAAGCTAGAAGATTATCAAAATAGGGGGAAATATTATTCCACGATGCACATGCTAAACAGTGCTTTCATGTCCCAGCAACATCAACATGTTTGCGTCTCTTAAAGTCAGTGTTTGAATGACCGGCCACATGTCAATTCATAAAAGGGCTCAAGTCGTCCAAGCACTCCATGTATAGCGCATGGGAATACTAGTAGTATGACACAATTTTAATTAAAATGTAATACATTTTTTTACAGACTTGGTGGAGTGTGTATAAAAGGTTTGGGATAATTTGGCTATAAATATCTCATGCCAATATAGCTGAATGGAGAATATTGATTCGTTGAATAAGAAGGTTTTGATCGTGACGACTACATTAATGCGAGTGGTCATGATGTGACGTGTAGAATAAGATAGTAGCGGTGTGCAATAGAAGTGGGGTAAGAGAAGCGTATAGATAACATAATTTATATCCAGCTCTCCGCAGCGTCCAACGTCTTTGCATATAAATAAGATTGAAGACAAGTCGTACTTTGCATTATTTCCACTTATCAACTCACTACTCTCGCGTGGTATTATTTATAACATTATAACAAAAGGGAAGAATGTAATCGTTTTGTTTTGCTATTGTGGAGTTGTTGAGGGATGGTTTTAATGGATTGAAATAATGTTGCAAATGTTTGAGAAAAATGTAGCATAGCGCATAGGCAAACGTGAAAGCTTTATACATGTCACATGCAAAGAAGGCAACTGTTCTTTCCAACAGCATCGCAATGATAGTCTTCTTGCCCATGTGAATTAGATCTTCCTTTACTGACAGGGATTCTCTCTCTGGCTGAGATAAGGCGAAGCGAACATGCTACATGGTTACGTAAGCCTTTGATTTTCCTTGAATATGTAGAGGGCTGTACGGCGTACACAAGTGAGCCGAGAGTACTGCAACTTTGGCGTTCCGTTCCTTTTGCTATCACTATCAGTGTGGGATGATACGAAGTTGTAGGAGCAAAACGAGAGGCACGTCTATGCCATAAGTTTACCAAACTTTGTTCACTGAGTTAATGACCTTTGCAAATTTTTCTTGGGCTGTTCAACTATATCTCTTGGGCTGAGTGTACACCCATTGCAGAGCTTGAAGCTGGGTTCATCCTTTTGCAAAAACATGTTCAAAAATTTTCTGCCTCTTGGCCTAAGAGAGTGATATGTTATCTCTCTCTGCGCTACTGGTACTGCCATCCATATTTATTTGGAGTGTGTGGTTCGAAAAAGTTGGTGAGGCTGAAGCGAGTCTGATTTTTCCTTGTTGGTTTTGTTGTTTTGCTGGGGATGGCCTGGCACAGATCAGCCTTTATCAAATAGGTGGGGAGTTAGCAACGTGCTGACGATTTGCTTTTGCCAAAATTTCAATGGACATGTAAAACATACGCGAAATCTCACTGAAAAGGAAATTGTACCACAGAGTGCAGCAGTTGATACAAGGATGTTGTCAATTTTTTCGCAATATTCAGCTGACGATTGTATTCGTACTAAGAAGAGGTAGGAAGGCATATAAAATCTTGGACAAATGTGAATGGACTAAATATTTCTTTCACCACACATTTAAAGGGCTTACTCAGATTATTATTTTTATTGCTGACTAAGAAAAAAAACAACATCGAGCATGCTTTAGCCATTTACTTCATTTTATACTATGGCAAATTGAATACTACATCTCTCAGCAGTAATCATAGGAGTTCACTCTCCTTTAGATGGTTATTAGTTTACTAATGTTCTATCATACAAGGCTAAAATTATTGTATAATTTTGCGCGTCCTCTCCTCTTTTTTTGGGCGTTCGCAACCTAAGTCACATTTTATGCATTTACTTTCAATAATAGCCTTTAATCAACATCCCACGAGAATCCCATCACCATCTCCGTAATTTTGCCGAAGGAAGCGCTCGAGTAAAAAGCGTTTTCAAAGTCCTCCCCAAAAAAAGTTCGTTGAATTAGGAATATTATGTGTGTGCAATACACAACAACATTCACTTTTTTTCTTCAGCAAGTGATATGGATTTGTTTTGTTGCTCTGGTAGGAGCCTAGCTTTTGTGCAAGAATTAATACTTTGTTGTATTTATGATCAATGCTTGCTCCTTTTAGGTTGTATTTATGATGTTGTGTTTGTGATGCATTTGTTGTGTCAGCTCGTTATAGATGTTGAGAAAAACATTTTGCTATGGTTGCGTAGTTTTCCTGCATAAAACTATACAGTTAGTATGGTATAGGATGTGATCTGGCAGTATAATGAAATGCGCGGAGTAAAAAAAATTACGTAGTGATATGTTTGTCGCGATTAAGCAGTACTATCAACTCCTCTCTCATATTATCCTTTTTATAGTCTCATCTCTCTCTCCTTATTCCATCACAAAAATAGCAAAAAAAAAATCTGCTTGGTTGGTGGTAACACCGTAGCATACAAAAAGATACATTAAATGCGTTCCGCTTACGCTTTGCAAAACAAGGTTTTCTCATTTTCAGTGTAGAAGAGCGCTTCCCAACCGATTCAATAGGTTCTTATATGTTTTTCTAATACGCCTGGATTTTTCCGAGTGTGATGACTCTTTTTTGTTTTACATATTGGGTCATAGGACTCACTGTTCCACTAGAGATCTCTTTCGAGACCAGACTCTCTTTCCAGATGGATGAGGACATTGCCTATACAATTCCAGTCATTCCGGTTTCTCGAAAGAGTATTTAGGCACATAGACTTACTGTTGAGGAGAGAGTGACATAGGTTGTTTTCCTCATGTGACTTTATTCGCAAAAAGATTCTTGTAGCCATTTACTACTCTACGCTAGTCAGAAAGGATCACTTTGATTCAACCGAAAGAATATGGTGACGGTTCTTTGTAAATTCGAAGGCTTATGGTCTCTGAGATGCGCAGAATAACCTGTATAACCGTTTCAAGCTTTTATGTGGATGTGTGCAAATATATTTATGTATTATGGGCAAAATCTAATGTAAAAGAATGGACAGGATAAGCGAAGAAAGTTTGCAACTTTCTCCAATCATAATTTATATGAAGATGTCGTTGGGCTTTGCATTTGCAAATATTCTTTTGTAATAACAAGCATGCAATGACAATCAAGTGACATTTAAAATGTAGACGTATAATACATTGGACACATGACATACCGTGATCACAAGTCACGTCAACTCATTACATAAACACAATAAATGTTTATGAATCATCTGATAGAAGGGAAATCAGTCACATGTAAGCATTCATGATTAAATGGAAAGTATTTAAACTCGTACCAATATAACGATGATTGAACTTGGCTCAGTTGTACTTTGCGGTTCAAGGTCAACTTTAAAATGTGCTCCTTTGTACTTGGGCGTGTAGTTGGGTTAAACCCGTTCTCCAATGAAAGACTCTCTCTAAAGGTTTCGTATTGATTGTGGTTAACAAAGCAGTTATTAATAAAACTGAACAGCTGTAAATATGACATGGAAATGAGCAGAGGACGACATGTATTCTGGAAATTCATTCCTAGAATGAACGAGATTTTATCCAGTACCGAGTAATATGCGCAAGCCAGTTCTTGTATAAATGCTTACCATGTAATTTCACTTTTATGCTTATCATATCTTAATTGAGGTTAAGTTGAAAGTATTAATGAGAAATATTCCATACTTGTTTCCAGTTACAACTCTCCACTCTATAACCATGTGCAAAAGAAAGATTCTCGTTAGCATTTGCATAATGGAGTGGTTATCAGGATGCTTTTGCAAAACTGACTTTGACATAATAACTTCTCGAAAACGTTTGATTAGCGAGATTGAGATCATTCATATGACAGTGTGAAAAGGTGGGATGCAGTAATGTCCATGAACTGGGTGTAATTATCATAGCAACCATGAAATTATATATTATGATCCGGTATAATATCTGGATTTGTAAAGTGCGATGAATATCACACAGGAAGAATCAATCATGGTTGGAAATTAATAGAATTTTATAAAAACCAAAACTAATACGATTTTTAGTAACATTATCGGGAACTTGTCCATCACACTTTCTCAATTGATAATAAAATATTCATGTTTTCACTTCCTCCCTGTCATTTATCTTTGTCCTGATAAACTCACAGTCAATTCATATAACAAGCTACTCTACCCAATAGCGAAAATATAATAGAAGTCTGTCTAAAATGCAAAAATTGATCTAAAATTTAAAATAATCGGGGAATAATAAAAACTCCACTGCTATTTTGAAACAGTTTAAATATTTCTCCACTCTCCAGTTACATTTCTCAGAAGGAACTTAATTTATTTAATTTATTCTGACAACAATTTAGCAAATGTCAGAAAACTGCCATGTCACAATAGTTCACCAATTTTCCATAATTTAATTTATAAAATTTCTATCCAATATGGTCCACGTCAGTTAACATAAAACGTTTTACTTCAATATAATGCTGACTGTAATAGACATTGGTTTAGTTAATGCGTCATCACATCAACTACACTCCCATATATGGTCTATGCTAAATTGTTTAATATTCTTACAGTGAGTCAATCAAAGTTAATGACCTCATTTCCTGCTCCACGTTTTACGAAACCACTGGTGGTGATGGTGGGATAGTGTCACCAAATGCACATGGAATATTAAACTTTTTTTCTAGGTTTATTGCAATAGTATAAAAAAAGCAAATATTAGTTTTCTACTGGGACAAGGAAGAAGACATGCGAAGTTTTGCAAAGTTTATTGAGCTTTCACCAAAAATATAAGAGATGCCTTTTTATATAGAACAAGCAATGCTTGTACCCCGCATGGAATTTGATAAAATTTGTTAATAAAATTTCATTCATATTTGTAAAAGAATCACTTTAGTTATGAAATAATTTGCGAAAAAAAATCAATATTCATTTTGTTATATGACTTGGCTTTTTATACACTTTTATTTCATATCAGCAGATGGCGTCTGCCGTCCGTGATGCAAAAATGCTTTGCAAACCTGATAACTTTTAGATGTTATCTCAACACTCGTTTTAATTTAAATTCAGATAGTTTTACACCCAAGGCAAAGTGAATTATTATAAATGTTTTTTTTAGAGATTTGCCAAAATTGAAACAACTTTATTGAGCACCGGTATCATTTTACAAAAAGGAATCATTTCTTTCTGTGTCAAAGTGATCAAAACTAATGAAACCCTGACATGATAACCATTATTAAACATTTTTACTTAATGAACTGGTAAACATACGGTTTTTATTTACCATTTTACCATTAGACTTTATATTTTTAGGTGTGTAGAAAAGTCAAAGAAATTTATCGTTTGCTCGAATTGCAATGCACTCTGAAAATTTCAATAGTGAAATGGTTTTTTCCTCTGCATCAATTCCAATTCATTTTTGGCACCTTTCCCGGGGTTGTATCTAACTTTCACTGAAATTTCTAACAAGCATGGTGGAATTTCCTTAATTTCTACTTCCAACGTGAACAAGGTAGTTTTACAAGCTTTGCTGTAAAAAAAGCTGATCGAATGTTAATGAAATATTAGCTTGTTGTTTGGATGGAACATTGCAAACATTTATTTAGAGATTATATTTGCACGCTTAGACAGTGGCCGTAACTGACCCCACTTTTTAATTACATATGAGAGCATGTTGCCCTTTAACTATTTTCTAGAAAACAGAGAAAATGCTGTACTTATATATTCAAATAACTGAAATAATATGCAACCCGCATATTCCAAATCTGATATTAGACAAGCAATTTCATAATTTCCCTGATACTTTCTCTAGTTAGTTTTGCACATGGTTGTATAAACTATTAATGGAGATGTCATGAGGATTTGGGATTGTTGTAAATAATAAAGTTGTAAAGATAATGTAGGTTACCACCACCTTGCATTATTTTCCTACTTTCATCATACGTCATAAAGTATGGAGGAAAGACTTCCAACAAATATCCCATTTTCTTCCAAACATTTGCCTGGGAATCTATAATACCTTTGTCAGTCTACGTGTTCATGTTATCCTGACTCGTCCTCGAAACCAAGTTTGGCGGTGTTAGCTCACGCTCCTATCATACTGGTTGGATGAAGAAATGAGGAAAATGTGTGGCTAGTGACACGAAGTAGTTTGTGTGTTCCAGATTTCGTAGATAGACCATGCTCACCTATGTCATTTATTTGCATGTAGTCATGTGCACCGAGTTAAATATATTCCTTGCCCTACAACCACCACCACTTTCTTAAAGGTGAAAGGAAATTGGCATAGTCAGCCCATTCAAGTGGCTCTTTTGTACAGGTAAACGAGCGAGGTAATTAAGTTAGTGATGTGGCGTGTGTTATTGCCATACTGCTTTGTCAACAGGTAAACCTTTAAGCGTTCTTGGTTAGTAAACTTACTTAAAAGCATCTTGCCTTTCAAATTATATTATTTAGAATGAGTGGCATGCTTTGCTTAAAAAAAACTCCTTGGAAAGTGGAATGTTTATCAGGTACATTAGTCAGAGTGACGTTTTAAACCACTTGTATCAAAATTGGAATTAGCACACGTACCAAAAGTATGCCATCGTGATGCCGAACTAGAAAACTGCATTTTATGACACGAAATAAATAAAAACCTTTTCCTACATAAAACAGCTAATAGTTTACAAGCTAAATTAATTAAATTCTATTTTCGGTGACTTGACATTCTTAAAAAATACGGATACTCTTATCTATGCGTAATTATTTATTGTCTCAATACGTCAATTATTCCACGTCAGTAGATTCCTACGCAAACAATTGTTTTAAAGGGCAATTCAATCCTGGAACTGCGTCAGCTTCCGTTTCCCACACGAGGCTGTTGTTTTTCATCTTTTCCTTGCATAAATTGTCAACGTGAAGGGTTTCTATGAACTCGAAATACTTTTCAAACAACAAAAAATAATCCCACATAGATACATTCAGTATATCATTGTGTAAGAGATTATCTCTACTCTGACCTCTTCTTCACAAGGTTACGATCGGCAGATAATAGCCCAAATGTATTTATCCTTCCTCTCACGACATAGCGAATGAGCACGCGCAAGCAAACACTTCCATGTGTACAGTTTCCGTATGCCATACAGTTATTATTTTTTTCAGGTGTGCATACAAAAGGGTTTTTAGAGATGATTGGAAATACCGACAAACTATCATGTAGTCGTTGTCATTCTCTCTAGATTGTTTTCATTTGAGCGTTGACACCAGCTGGAAAAACAGTGTCGACTGATATTGACAGCTGCGCGTAGTAAAATCTTGTTACGCTCTGACAAAAAGAGCTGACATGAGTTGTGGTAATTATATTGGTAGACTCTTGAGATGTGTTTTACTGTTGAAGGGGCTCAAGAGCCGTATCAACTCTGAATAGCATTCCTTTACATAATGGATTATGTGGTTTGGCTTGGAAATGGGCAAATAAATAAATAAACAAGGAGGTAAATAGGGAACTAAAATAGTTCAAAGATCATCCTTTTATTGCACTCGGGAAGATTATTCTTTAGTCTAGACATGAGCTATAAGCCATCAACTTTTGTATGCAAGATGTTTAATAGCAATTTGTTCGATGTTACATGATAGATAGCTACAATGCTGGTTCTCAATTTTGAAGAAATTGTGAGAAATCAAATGGGTTATTTCACTCTGGCTGTAAAAAGAGTAATGGTGATGCGGAGAGATGAAAGCGTTTTTATGGCTTTGAAAAAGGCAAATTGTGTGGAAACAACAGGATCATATGAAAGACTGCAGCGTAGTATCGCCTTTCGTCCCGTGTGCAATGACTTGTTTGTAGCAAACTAGGAGTTGCTGATTCTTATCGAGGCCCACAGTGAAAAGCAGAAATAATGTAAATGTAAATTATCTCAATAATATCACACAGTCTGACTTTTCGCTTAGGTCCATGCATGTTCATTCACCTCAGAATTCCTAGTCGCGAATTCAAGGGTTGCGGAGAAAACAATAAGCTTGTCTCTTGAAAAGGAGAATGGTGGTTGGGGGACTACTGGGACTCGACAAGTTTGATGTCGAATGACGGGAACCAACTTACCTATCACGTTTCTACAGTGACACTTATATCGTTTTCGAATAAGCCCATCCATTCAGAAATGGGTAGGAATAAGAGGATCTACATAGCTGAGCTCACCCAGCATTGATCACTCACACTCACGAGTTACGATTAGATTTGAACACAAACAGCGACGTGGACTTGAGAGATAAATGATGATGGATGAAATCATTTGAAATGAATGCACATGGATAGTAGCTCATGTGCATCAAAGGAACGAAACCAACGTGTTTTCCTAATTTGAACACAAAGCGTTTACGACTGTGTGAAATTTAATAACGTCAATGGATAATTAAAAAGCAACCAATCTTCATTTAAACGCAGCTCTCCTAGAAGTGAAAATTTTCTTACTTCGTGTCTTTCACACCTGCACATTTTAATTATTTTTTTCTTGATCATCTCTAAAAAAAGTTCAATCTTGGCGTACTGAACAATTATGTCTTTTAATATCGGAGCTCTAAGCTCCTCGCAAATTAGTTCAGAGTCCTCAACAGATTATGGCCATGATGGAATCAATGACCATCGTGTTATTAACATTATGCTGTACCTAAAATTAGCATTATTAACTAGAAATGCAAGCTCATGTCTCTCCCTCTCGTTTGCCATTGTTGCAAAAAATAATCGCGGATTGTGTGCACGATGGCATACCACTTGGCATGTCTGTGCCTGCATAATATTATCGCATTCTTAATCAGCACATCCACTTCTCTCTCTCTCTTTCTAGAATTGTTCTTGTGCATATAAAAAGATGTAACTTCTTAACTCTTTTATCTTCACACTCACTTGACCAGAGTTAAAAAGAAGAAAACAAAGTGTTTGAAATGGGAGAGTTGGCAAGTTGCTTGGTAATAAATGTCTTAGGCAGCGTCCTCATACTCAGCAAAACACTTGACTGAGTCAATCAGTCAGCAGCTGTGTCAGCTAGTTGTAAAGAGAAACAGGAACATAGAATAGGCACACAATATATGTACCAGTAGGAGGGCAATTGCGAAAAACATGATTTTCCCCTAGACTCTCAGATCAAAATAAGATTCCATGATATGTCCGATTACTTTGTGAAAAGATGGTAGTGATCCCGGTCCCACATAACAATGCTAATTCCTCCCAACTCATGATGCAACCGGCTATCAAGTTCATTCTGTAAATAGCAAACACATTGTTGATCAGTGTCTTCCCCTCTTAATGTAGGAAGGTGTCTACTGCTTCCATTCCCATCATTTGCAAATATCAACATCAGTCCATTTCGCAAATATATTCCACGACAGTCAAAAGACTGTACACAATAGATTGTGAGGGATAAAGACATACCTAAAAAGTCATGGCATTGGAGCTGCGAAAAATACTAGTTATATAGGTATAAGCAGACAAGATAGTCTATAAGATGTCTGTCAAGAATTAGAAGAAAAACAATGAATAAAAATCTAATATAGGGGCATACTCTTGTAAACACATTTTTGCAGAGTGACGACTGCTTCGTTCGCATTTGGCATGTTAAGCAATGCAAATTCCTAGCCAGTGCTGCTCTCAACTTTCCTCCAAGCACAATTCAAACTTGCAGTTGGGGTAGAAAGAAAGGCATTTCTTTATTGCCAGTGTAATGTCATGTGCTTTAATATTATAAACACTGACGGTTTTTTTTCTCTCTCTCTGATACAGGGAGCAAGTAAAAAAAGTAGCCGAGAATTGTCCGCAAAACATGTTCCTCCCTGCAAAATATGACAGTGTAGGTTTAACAGACTGTAGACTGAATAGTTGAATGTACGACGGGTAAGATGCTGCACAATTGTCGGTGCAAATATCTAAATCCTCGTACAAGATTACTCTCCTAGTTTCTTGCGGGCAGACTAACTCGCTCCTAAAACATTTTATACTGACCGAGGAAACGTGAACTTGGTCTCGGCCATTTTTTCCTCACTTTGTCTCCTCCACACGAACGAGTTGAAAGCGTGTTTGGAGAAAGGAAGTGAAGTATTTTGTTGGGGAGTAGAGTGTGGTTCGGTGCTGTGCTTTTATAATAATTTTTTAGTGTTATTATTAGTCTATGTTGTAGGTGGTGATGACAGTGGTGCTGGTTCTAAGAGCAATAGACTGAGCAAATTCGTTCTTCCTTTCTCTGACATTGTCAGAAATTGATTCAACCGAAAATTGGTGCTTTTGTGAGAGAAATTAGATTATTAATATTCCTATTAGTTATGTAAAGTGAGTCTCTCAAGAATTAATTGAATGGTTAATGAAAAGCATTTAACCTATTAGGAAAGCGTAATAGGCATTTCCGTAGTGTAAAAACAGACTCTTATTATGGGTGTTTCCTTGCGAAAAATGTCAACTTCGTACCTTCTGCTGTGAAATATCAAATATTTTTTGCCTGTTTGTGGTCGGCTCTCATATCGCTTTCAGCCATTCGGTTGTTTTTTTGTGCGTCATTTTTACACTTTTTTTGGCTCTGCTTCACCACCACTCATTGAGATTCGCTGATACTTGAATCTGCCATTTTTTATTGTTTACGTAAATATAGTAGTAACTCATCTAATTTATCTGGTTATAAGCTCTCCTCGTTATATCCATTCAAAGTAATGGGGAAATGTAGACGTGATTCATTAAAAGAGATTGTAAAGAGGGGAACACGTGTAGCACATCAAATACGAGCTGACAGGCCGTGTAAAGCCAGTTGCCAATTTGCAAGAGAGCTACGTAGATGAGAGCATCCGCTTCGTATGGTATTAAATAACTCCACCTTAATGTCAAAGGTTTCTGTGGCCTTTTGTAATGAGAATACTTGCGTTTTTTTTATCCTTTTCTTGTCATCAAACTTGGGTTGGCTGTCAGGTAATGTGCGTCAGATAGATGTCATGAATAATACCTTAGCTCATCTCATACCTATCTCAGTCACAGTTGCAAATTATTGACGTCTAAAAGCTAGTTCATTCATTTCGATGTGGATCTTGACTACCTAAACGATACTAAAGCAAATGTTTAAATTCAGGTAGAGATATTTGCGCCTCCACCGTTTAGTTTGAGGACTTGACCTGCGTAGGTCATCAAGACAGATTTGACAGTATCTGATACATTCCAGTAATAAGAGAAACAAGTAAGCCAATTGGCTAAACCATGACAGGTATACATTGTTAGAAACGTACCCAGATCATGTGCCACATTACCGCATCACCTCACACACGCAACCATTTCATATCAAGTTGTAACGCTCTCATAAAACGCAATCCACCTTCGACTTCATCACCATTACATTCAACCTTTTAAAAGGCTGACTGATTCAGAATAAAATGGTCATAATCAAGTTGAGCATAATATTTTGGTTCATCAGAGTTTGTCTCTTGTTTGTGACTACGAATAGGGATTAATGATTAGCATCTTTTGCACTTCTATGGAGGTGCATGCAACTCCGCACTATTTTCTTGTTTACGTCCTGAACCAAATAAAACACCTGCACAATACAGTCAACAACGTGTCTACCTCTTCAAACTCGCCAACTTTTTTTCGCATTGATTGAAGGAGGAAAAAGTGCAGCCATTTTATTGCTTTCTGGTCTGGTATCTGTCGGAGGAGGTTGTGATGCAGTGATTTATATAAAACCATTATAATGAAACAGGATAATAATAAAGGAACACTCGTCTTGATTCTAGCTCATCATCTTCTCTCAAGTAATATTGTCCTTACATTAATCTCGTCATTATCATCATTAAACGATCTCACTACCTCATAATTAAATACACAGGTTAGAGAGGAAAACAAGCTGACGTAATAGTAACAATGGTAGTAGTAAAAACTTTTAACGAATCATCTTGTAAACCTTACTAATTCACGCTATACCCATATGAATCATTATGGTAACGTCTGTAAATTCCACAGGTATATCTTAATAGTCGTTGGATAACTGGCTAGTGCAATTTTAAAGTCGAATACACGCTGACGACGGAACTCTCTCGCTAAAGAGTGTTCTCCTGAAGGTGGCTTTTATCATGATAATGATATTGTTGTTGGTGAAGCTTTAGCCAGAATTTATTTCACCTTCAGCACACACCATCGTCATCATGTCAGCCATTGCAAATTCACGTTTTCTTTTCCTCTCCTAGCAAAATATTATTTGACTCGGATTAGCCATCTTTAAGGTGTGCTCTCTACACCTCTTCCTTATATCATGACGGTGTGATTGCACTTACCTACTTCAGAGAGTCGGTGGCTTTTCAATAGGAACTACTTTATGTACTTTTTTTTGCATATCAAGGACTTGTTTTCTCTCTTCCATTCAGTCTCTTAAGTCTTGTGCTGATGACCGGCTAAAAAAGAAATATCGTATGGCAAAAAACAAATCGTATGCTTCTTGTCATGTAATATGACAATGTCACCGTGCTTTAATATCATTCTTGTCTACCTTATTATGCAAATGTATTTTGTGACTGTTATGAAATGGTGGAAAGTGTCTCAGCGTCAAAATAACCTTCGTTTATGTCACAGTCGTTAGGTTGTTGTATGTAAATTGTTGTATAGCAAAATGGTTATTAGTCGGCAGTGTAGAAAGATAATCATAAAGGTGATGAGATGAGACATAAATCGTAAGGCAAGATCTAGTCAGAATCATTTTTCCTCGTGTATTCCACTTTTTGTTAAAACAAGATCAAGAAATTAGATTAGACTTGCACGTGTAGCTCTTTGATTTGCAGGTAGAAATCTTTACAATTAATCTCCTTTCAGTCATTTCCAAGAAGTAAGAAGCAACCTTCTGGAAGCTTCTCATTAATTGACAGTTTCCAACTGTATCCTGCAAGGTGTTTGGCGTCTGCTATTCAATGACTCATATTGATAAGAAGAAAAAACGATTCTACCTGTATAGGATATAAAGCTATGCTATGTGACAGTCGTAAAGCTCATGGCATCACTCAAGAAAAAAAACAATTCAGGCTAATTATAAATGAAAAAGTTATTCATGAAGAATTCATGGACAGACAAGTATCACGCAGTGAACTGAAGCAAGACGTCTATATTGCTGTGATTTCGAAAAGTGAGCAGTCACACAAAAAAATTACATGTAGTTCTCTCTTCTCATTACATAAACAATAAAAGACGCATCTGCTGGGTGCCTGCATCAAACCCAAAAGACTCATCTCTTCAGAGAAAAATACTATCTTGTCTGATACTGACTATTACTACTGATTTTTTAGCAGTTATATTCTTATTTTTTTCTCGAGCAGTCAAGCCAAGGCGCAAATGTTAGCACTACAGCAGCGATATGATCATCGACATCCCTTTATAGTCGACAGTCGACAAGAGTCTGTTTTTATTACTGAAAGAAGTTCGACTGTGGTGGAATGTGTTGCGTTTTGCACACATGTGCACTCCTCATTTTCCTTATAAAATTGTTTGCGTATGCTTTTCTCTAGGCTTTGCAGTAGTCACTTAATGAATTTGTTGTGATCTGGTGGCGAATCGCATCATTAGGAGAGTCTTGCGGAGAGTAAAAGATGTGAACATCTTTTCTCATCATTACAAAAAGATATTGCATAGTCAATACTTTCCTTTCACTACTGTTTGTAACCAGACTATTTATTTATTTCTGTGAACTCATGAGAAAATCGCCTGTTGAGTTTAATAGTGGCAGTCGGCGGCGTAAGGAGTGAGTATGAATAGCATTTTGACATTGACAACGTTGTTATTGAAAGCTCTGTGGTAGATTAATCTCCAGTAAAGTAGAAAGTCCTTCCTAAATGGCAGATAGATGACTGAGAGAGGATGGACAAGATGTAAAGATTAAGGAATAACAACACACTTGACTCACTTCAGTCTTGGGAACTCTTAATGTGAATTAAACCTCGTTTTGGTCATCAGAAAAATAAACAAAGACAGCATTGCTTCTCCTACTGTCTTTCTAGGAACCGTCTAGTCTTAAAAGGAACTTATTCAAATACTGAAAGTTTAAATGCTTTGATAATAGATTCGTAAAAGCAATTCCTCAATTATTGTGATCGTTGAAATGTCACACCTGAACTGTTTGCGACTGAATAGTTTTAATTAATATTATGTATAAGACTCGAATGACTAATATGTCAAGTGATAAGCAGTACCTAGTACGGAGTGCCTAATATAACTTTGTGATAAATCTCAATGATAATCCCGGAAAGTGAATATTGTGTTGAAAAGTATCTGACGGTGAGCGTAACGCAAAACGTGTGCCAAATGAATATGGGAGTTTTAGTTCATTCTGATCGAGCAATGGGTCAAGGCAGTCAGAGGGAAATTCCTATACCGAAGAAAAAGTGGATAAAGGATTATTTCACTTTTGGTTTGGGTAAAAAAAATACAGAGACGCGTTAGCATTTTTTTTACTTATCAAAATTCTACCCTACAAAAATAAATATGAGAGCATCAACTTTCATCTAGTTTACATCAGTTTACGAGTTTTGTGTCGCTTGTGAGTTTGCATAGGAAAGGAGTAAGTAGGGGAGTAAATGAATATGCAAACACATGAATGAAATGATGATGCATAGGTGAATAAACGGGGTTGGGGGTCATACTGCGCTTATGATTTTTTTCACGAGTTAATTTTTCGCACATGAAATGGATGAGAGTTAATACTGATAAAGATCTATTTATAAAAGCTTTTGCAAAAATTGCACTTTTTATGTCATATGACGCCTGGCTGTTCTCTTTTGGCTTGGCTTTTTATGAATATGTCCTACTACTGGAACGAGTATAAAATGGTAGTAATTAGCGTTTTTGAATGGGGTAAATGTCTTCATAAAATTGATTTATTATATAATTACAGGGGAAAAGGGATTCCCAGACTTGCCCAACAACAGCCCCACCGGTGTTACAATCGTACCTTCCAGTCAGCAAAATGGGTATACAAATAACAACAACCACCATGGGACAATTACAAACGGGATTCACTACATGTCCCAAGCTACAAACCACCAACAGTTTCAGAAGACTAACGGTAACAACAACAGCATTGGAAACGCGGTGGGTATCTCCAGAGTACCTGAGCCGGTGAATGGTTACAAAGTGTCTGACCATTCCTATCGACGAGTGAACAATTTGAGCCAGTCACCCACGCTTGAGTTTAATGGAGGGACCAATCGGACCAAAAGGTAAGGAAGAATTCTGTTAAGGGAGGGGAGAAGAAACTTTTTGTCGCGAGTTCCATAAATAATTAATTGATCTTGATGACTTTCACAGTAACAGCAACAGCAGCAGTACGAGCAGTAGCAATGGCAGTGTGAGCAGTAGGAACTCTGGTACAAGGGAAGTTCATAACAAATTAGAGAAGAATAGACGTGCTCATCTGAAGGAGTGCTTTGAATTACTTAAAAGCCAATTGCCGACCTTTGAAGACCGTAAAATATCCAACTTGGCAATCCTCCGAAGTTCGCTTCGACACATTCAGGTAAATATTTAATTACATAAGAATTCCTGCGTATCTCCACTATTGAACTAATTAGTTTCTTTTACATACAAAATTTAAATAATTTAGATAATGACTAATGCAAATTGAGTCTGATTACAAGTTGAGAAACCTCAGCTACCAAAGTTTTACGCTGGGTGAAAGCATGTAAACTGTTGTTACAGAGTATTGCCCTTTACCTATTCGCATAATTGGTAAAACATGAGCTACTAGACCATTAAAAATTGCTGTAAGATTCACTGTCATTAACATGTATAGAACTTCCCTCCCATCAAATACCTACACGAATCAAAAAACAAGACTTGAGCTGAGTTCAAGCTTTGCACAAAGTATTTGCATGGATATGAAACAATATCTTAATTACAATCGCTCGGGTGTGTAAACGTTGGCTAGGTTGTTGGCAAATGTATGGTGATGGTGATGACAAAGCTTGTAGCGTGTTGAAACACATCCTGTACAAGTTATGCTTTCATGCCAGGAACCTAAAAGAGATAGCCAACCAAGCCTATAATCTAAATCCCACATTCAAGTCTAGATTCTAAAAGACTATAGCGTTTAAAAAGATCCCCGTCAAGTTCTCCTCACCCAGCTAGAATTATTATGGCTAATCGTGTTTTTAAGCACTAGATATTCTACGACGTGGTTGTGAAGAAACCGAAAAAAATGAATCTTTTGCAAAGCCTGCGTGTCCGGTCTGAATGAACTGGTTAAATGTATTTTTTCTAGACGCTTTTTTGCAAACTTAAATTATTGCATTTAATCTATTATGCCAACGTTGGGAAAGTTAAGAAATAATATCTTAACTTTGGTGAAAGTGGAGAAAGCACTACTAGATAAATTATGTACGTAGTTAATCATGGGCTGATGATATTTTTGTAAATTACAGAATTTAAAGAGAAAAGAGCGAGAATATGAGCATGAAATGGAACGGTTGGCCAGAGAGAAGATTTCCCTGCAGCAGAAGATAGCTTCCCTGAAGAAAGACATGCTTGGGAAATGGGATCATGTCGACTGGCAGTCTATGGTGGATGACGGTGACATTGGGATTGATAGTAGCAATGGACCTGTCTCAAACGCTGTCACAATCGAGAATCGCCGTTATTCTCATAACAGTGAGAGTCATAGCTCCGTTGATGTAATTCAAATTTCCAAAAGTGAATCTGAGCTTGATGATTCAGCAGACTCTCAGCAACATCATCCATTATCTCTCACCGTTAATAACTGCCATACAGGTAATTAGCAAATTAGTAAATTTATTAAAGCGTGTCCCTTAAAAATATTAAAATTTTAACTCTTATTTTAATTTCACAGGAGAAAAGATTCCAGGAAAGAAAGTTTTGGGCCGCGTCAATGGAGTGAACGGTGTCTCTACCGCAGGACCTATTAGTCTAGTTACGGCAACGAAACTCAGTTCATCTCCATTGGCTGCTATAACTGTTGAAAAAACTGCGAATTCTCCTATTGGTAATTTCTTACCTCCTCCTAAAGGAGAAAAGCAACTGGGAACTTGTTGGTGATTCCCAAACGCTTTCAAAACCACTTGTCTTTGTATGAATACTATTGTCATTGTTCCATTTGCAGGAGGTGCGAGTTATGTTAATACAGCTGTTAATTCAACCGGTAAGTATTGTTAGCATTGTTATTTTTGGAATAATAAGCGAATTTGCAAATACAACTAAATTTATTTGCACGATTCTAAAATATTTCTCATTTCTTTCTTTCCAGGTTTCTCAGTTTTGAATAATGCGACTATGGCGATGAACTCAGAAATGGATGTTGGTCAGTATTACGAGGAAGAAAAATTTTGTAAATGACAAGTCTAGTCTGTTGTAAACTCCATTACTAATATTCAGTTACTGGTAATGAAATATGTACCTATATTGTTCTAATTTAAACAAATACGTAGAGTAGGTAGGACTTTTTAAAAATCAATAATTAAATTATCAAATCCATAGGCAACATCATTAAATACTAATTTTTTTAAAAAGAAGCGGAGAGAAGAATGTAATTGAGAAATTTTCACTCGTCAACACAAAAAAAAATTATGGACGAAGAAAGATTTTATGTGAATGCCTAAAAACCGATAAAACTTTTAAACTCTAAATGTCCACACACAAAGCAATTTTTCCATCGCCCAAGTTGAGTGTAAAAAGCATACCAAAAATGTATAAAACTCCATTTCAAATAATCTCAAGTAATTTCAAAACGTCAATTTACAACCTGAAAACAGAAACAAAAAAACACAAGAGCCACAATTTTTATTTATAAATATTGTACAGTTGTTGGCACTTTATAGGAATCAACTCTGACTAACTTTACAACTTAAATGTTATGCCATTCTGTTAAAAAAATCTGTTACGAGCAACAAATTTACAAACCAGTTATTTATATAATTTACATAGAATTATTATTAAACGTAAAAGCGTTAACACTGAAGATGAGACGCAGTGTGAGCTACTTTTAAATGGCATTTAATTTATATCTAAACTGGGAGTACCGTACAAGTACCGTTGCATTGTTGTCTTGAGGGTGAAATGGTATCTGTAGTAAGCGTGTACTACTAGGGAGCATAATATTGAACTCTTCTGGATGGCTTCGGTGCTGGTTCTCCGGTCTTGATTGAAAGTTTTCAGTCTTATTGCTATTATTATCTATTGTTAGGGAGTAACTAGACTGTAATTGTTATTGTCACTATGTATTCTGTTTTTTTTTTGATGATTATTCCTGTACAATAATTTATTATAGCATGTTTTCTAATTAATAATAACCTATTTTAAACAAGTTTTTGATGGGAACGGTGTACTGAGAGAGTAAAAGCTGGTGAAAGTTTTACCCTATATGAGTGGCCTGAAAGTGTAACAGTTATTTAAGAAAACGATACGAAACCTCATGCTTTTATCAAATGTCCTGGACTTGTTCGTCTTTTAGCCGCAAGTTTCATATAGGTCAACATTGATCAGTTAGGGAGACCTTCCAACTGAGAGTAGTTCTGATCATTAACTACTGTATTTACTACAAACCATAAAACTACGTAGACTTAACTGAACTTTCGCTTTTTTAACAGAAAAACTTGTACTTTGGATATAAAGCAAGCGTAAGAACCCATAAGATACGCCCTTTTTTACTCGTAAAAAAAGCAGAAATCAAAGAGAACTTGGAGAAAGGAGACTTGTTGCTTTCATGATTTTTGTGTTGTTGGTGATAAAATTGTAACTTAAGAGTTGGTGTGGGAATGGCATGATTACGAATACTACTAGTTTCTCTATATAATTATCAAAATGATAGTTCAATAATACAAAACTGAACGAGGGAGAAAGTCAGACAACTTCAAATATACCTTCCTGTATGCGAATCCAATTATTTCATAGTGCATTTTTTTCGTGAAGAAGAAGAAGAAAACTGTCAAAAAATATACCTGGGTTTGATATTGTTCTTAAACTATCGAATATTGATTGTTCTTAACAACAGAGAGAAAACCACTACAAGCTAAGAATTTTAAGAGGAAACTTTTTGTAGAATGAGATACATACTCAGAGCATTCCAGATGGTCTTAAACAGTAAAATAAAAAAAAGAATTAGTTTCCACTCTTATTTATGTATTTATAAGTACATACGTAATTTAACAATTACCATAGGACCTTAAACTGTAATATATCTCTTTATAAAGATAACTGCATAATACTTACAACTATTAGTGATAAGTTTATTACTACAACTATTTATACAAGTTGTAATAGTATACTTGTGTTATATTTAATTTTAAATGAAACAACTTGAGAAAAGTAAGTACTGTGCATAATACATGTTTTTGCTGTACTGAAAAAATGAAAAGAAAACAAAACATGCACTTTTGCTTTATAACTGTGGAGAGAAAGAGGGGGAGAGAGAGAGGAGATGCTTTCTTGTGCGAGAAAAAAATAAAAAAATCTAACAAACTTGTACTATAAAAAAATCCTTCGTTTAATCCCAATCACTTTACATGATTATACAGTAAATGAAATCATTACCGATAAATTAGTTTTAAGTATTTTCATTTTAGGTGATTAATCATTCATACTTTCCTCCTGATTGCAAGCAGTGTTATGCGAAATGAGATAATGATAGATCTTTCATATCGATATAAGGATATAGTCGAGAAATACGTGTCTCTCCACTTACCCCTCATAACTTAATGCCCGTTTTTATATAAAAAAATCTAATTAGTTTAGCAGAAATGTCCATAATGGTAACATTTAAGTTTAGCGTATAGTGTGAATTGACATATTGTACATAATTGTGTGTTGTCTTCGAACACAATTTATAATGTGATGGTCATCGTTGTATTCAACCAACCCAAAAAATAATTAATACATAATTTTTTTACATTGTTGCTAAAAAATTATCATCAACTTGTCACAAAAAGGAAGAAAAAAAATTGAGGAAGCATAACTGTGTTTGATAAACACAGCCAAAAGCAGATTTTTGTCAGAGTTTCGAGTGTTTTTACATTGATGGATAAAAAATATTTGAAAGGTATTTTTTATGATTTCAACAAAATCCAACATTAAGACTAAGTCGTAGATGTTAATGATGATGATGATGGAGTAAACAATGGAAAAATGTATTATATCCACTTTGCGGTTGATTCGGACTGATTTCTTCTCTGGAACTGGCTGACTATATAATATATCCATTAAGCATGTAATATTTATTTACTTGGAAAGCATGTGCAACTGAAAGGAGTAAGGTACGCTAATGCTAATTGTTGTTATTGTACACTGTCGATAAAAAGCAAACTAGTTATAGTAAAAAAACAACAGAAAAAAACTTTCCTACAAATTCTAAGTAGAGACAGTGGTAACATATACGAAAATCTCAACTATTATTTCTCCCTCCTCCAATCTCCTCTTTAGATGCATAATACAAAGTTTTTATTTACCAGTGAAGAGGAGAGAAAGCACATGCCAGTAAGAAATTAATTTGTTTTAATTATTCCCAAGTATTTAAGCAATCCCCGTGTTATAATCACCACGTACGTAATAAATAATCATAATAGATACATTATTACTACATTCATATAATGTTGCAATAGCGTCCAGTTGTTAAGTGACTAATGAATATATGAATCGTAATCCTGTGTGAATAAAAAGAATATGATTCATGATTACGAATTTTAAATAAAACTCATGTCTTTTCATGGGAAACACAAAAGTAATTCTTTCATCTCGTCACCTTCATGTTTACATAGTTCTTTCTTCAATTCCTTTTTAATTGCTTTCTCCATGATCATGATCTTTGCATTGTCATATTTTATGCATCACTTCATTAAATAATGAAAATAAAAACATACTGGTTAGAGAATACGCGAGTTCCTCTCGCAAATTTATTCTTTTTCGTTTCCTGTAGTAGATAACAGTTATTCATTGGCCAATCATAGTATTACAACATTAATTCCCTAAGGTACGATCACACGGGTAAAATTACAAAGTTCATAGCATTTACAACTATGATTTAAGTTGAAGATATATCATTCCTTTTATATCATCTCTCCTTTTACCTCAGCAAATATTAATTGCATATTTATTAATATTTTCTTCTTCTTTAAATATAAATTGATTTTCTTCGATATAAACTAAGAGCTAGAATGCATCATCTTGATCATCATCATCACAATTTGCTAAAAACTTTGGCTAAATTTATTACATAATATTCGTCCTCACTCATTAATATATTTTCCCCAAAAGTATTATTCTCCTAATGTGTATTGACTTTAATGCCAGTTGTGTAGCACATCCGTTTCTTGTGGCTGACGGATAGTTTGATGTGTGCCATTTTATAAATGATAATTTTAATTAGCCCAGAAACATTTTTAATCAATTACTTCCTTACTTTTACCCTAAATGTGCAGAGCCTGTCTGCCAGGTTTCATATATATTTTGTGAAAACAATTTTTTAATCTTTAAAGCGTTCACTTTCTCTCCGCGAGTCGAGAACGATGTGCTACATTACAAGCTAGTTATTTTTATGTGAACGGCTAATCACTGCATGTGCCCTGACTGTCGTTCATCTTCGGTGAGATTACTACTCCTGAGAGAGGACAATTACTATTTTTTTGCGTACAGAATACAAGAACAAAGTTACTTTTTAATTACCTGCTTTGTATTTTGGAGCAAATAGAAGATACTACCATCTCAGGAACCCGGTAACAATTTTTCGTCGTGATATTGTCAGTTTATGTAAAATTAAAATCTGTCACTGGAATACAATGGAAATACTAAAAGGCAAGATGTGATGAGATTTAGTTTCTGCATCTGACATCACTGTCTCCAGCAAGAACAGATTGTATTTTTTCTTAATTTTTAAAAACTAAAAAGCTGAAAACCGAATTCATATTTTTCTCTACTGCGAGTGACATTTTTCTCTCATATTTTGTACACAAATGGAGTAGTTATAAGAAGAAGACTGCTGGCCAACACGTTAGTATGATGCATTATAGTAATAATAAAATGAAAAATTAATACCCATCACTAGTGACTCTCTAGAAGACTGTGTGAGTAAGAAATCGAACCAAGTGGAAGTACAAGTTATATGATAGTTAAGATTGAGCTTTTCATATTTTCAGATTTTCAGAATGAAAAAAAAATGTTACGCATTAGACTCAACTCATGAATCCTATCTTCAAAAAAAAGTGTAAATTAAAAGTTAAAAAGAATTTCAGCCTATTTAAATTAATACGAATAAATTAAGTATTTATAAATATATACAAATGATAGCAGCCGACAAATAGAAAACAATGATGTTTTTACTTTGTGATCGATCACCAAACCTTACCGGAAATATTTTGCAGTATTAATTATAGGTTGCACTTTGTTGAGAGACAAATGGAATCACAAACAAGAGCATTGCACTCAAGACATGAGGCTTTTCATATATAAAATGGTTTCTATTAAAAATTTCTCATACCGGCACAATTAACCCTTGCCAGTAAAGAATATTGGAATCGTCTACTGTTATATCTCGAAAAGCTCTAACTCCATTAGTGCGGAGATCTTGTAGCTCCTTTTAATAAAAAAAACAGATAATTTTACAATCATTTCCAAACTAATTCCAATTATATATTCTCCAACTTACTTTTTGAAGACGACGTGTTGCAGCCATATTAGTCAAGAGATATTAAAATCCCTCCCGGAAGTACTTACAAAGTTGTCCAAAGATTACGAATATTTCAGTCAAAAAATCAGCACCCGCAACACCCTTTCTCCTTGATAAGTCTACACAGAAAATATATTCTATACTTATTATTTCCCCTCAAAACCTCCAAATTTCATAAGTCACACCAACTCTCATTAATAATTTTATACCACTAGAATTTTGTTTTTAGTAAAATGGTTCCTCCCCCACAAAAATGCGAGTAAAATACTGACACTGGAAATGTCACTTTTCTAATTCCCTCTCTACTACCGACTTCACACAAGGAATCAAGTATGGAACGCGGATATCAGATAACGTTAAAACATTATTCTCAAGAATTATCTCTTTTAACTTGTCTCAGAAAAGAAAGAGAAAAACTTCCAGTGATAAAATAACTTATATGAGATCTGTGCTGAATGTGTCGATAAAGCTAAAAATGTAAAAGGGACTACTATAAGAAATAATCATAAGAAGCACTGCACCATCCGTTATAGTTCAGCTTAATTGCGATGTATGACTTATTTAAATATTTCTCCTTCACCTTTTCTCTCTCTCTCTGCCTCTTCTAAAATATTTAAGTCTTTCGGAACGTTCGATTTACTCACTGAAATTCTCACCACCTCTCACACTTTTCTCTAAACCCAGAGATGCATAAGGGAAAATGTTGAGAGGTAGTCACATATTTTTTTGCTATTCAAAATAGTATTGAAAATTTTCCTACCGTATAAAATCCCACAGACCAACCACTACTGCACCGTGTCCGTAGTAAATTGTCTTATAAAGAGGATCCCGTAATTTCCAAGATGGAGAAAGATGGAGCTACGTGGATTGAGAGTCTATTCTCAGAAATTTCTTATATAAATCAATTCATCGAATTACTCGCAATTCATGCAAAATTACTTCAGGTCATAGCCATTCACATTTACCCAGAAATAAAATGCATAAAAAAATTTCATACTCATTTCATATCACTCGTCTTTACATGGCTTAAAAATTCTAAAATTAATTTCTTAACTATTCCAATTTTATCTAAATACTATAATAAAAATGCATAGCATAGCATCTCTGCCTAGTCTGCAGAGACCATCTAGCATAGAAAATGCTTCGCTGCGGAGTCTCCGCATCATCTAAACAACGCTATGAAATACTAATATTATACGCTCTAGCCAAACCATCCATTTTAATTAATTATTTTTTTTCCGCAAACTAACCACAATTAAACTAGTCAGACAAACTACTACAATCTCTTTATAAAGAGCTCTCAATCTCTTTGCGAATCAGTAATTCAAAGTTAGAATCTCCATTCAGAAGAAAGTCTATTGCTCCCTGGCGCCCAGCAATACGTATATGATGATTTCAGCAAAAAAAAACCATACTGGAGTGGACGTACAAAGCATTCGGTTTTTCGCACTTTCATATCATAATATTTCGCCATCACTCTTGATATGTTAGAGAATTTGACCTTATATGAATAACGCGTATATGTACGCAATAGGCGAATGTATCCCTTCCGAATGGGCAAAATGAGAAATTCTCCGTGTGCCCTCATCATATCGATGATGTAGATGAAGAAAAAAAATAACTGAAAGAGAAAAAAAGTATACAAGAGAGAGAGGATAAAAGGGTGCAGAAGAGATGGAGAAAGATGTGACAGTATTCATAGTATAGAAGATGATATGATAAAAACTCCTCAAGTCTCTTCAGTAAAGAGCTTCTAAAGACTTTAGAGGATGTGTAGAAGCTCTTAGTGATAACAAAAATAGTTATAGCAGCAATTAAATTACTACTTCCCTAAACCTATTTATAAACTTTTCTATAATTGTAGTGTTGCAGTCTATTAAAAAGATCTCATTTAAGTTAACTACATAGAATAAAGGATCTGACTATTTTTTTGAACAGGTATTGCCTTTACTTATTTAACCTTCATACTATTCATCCGAGAGGTAGAAATTAGACTTGGCTTAAAAGTTTTTAGTCAGTGGTTAGTGGTTATCAATCAAATTTGAAAATCCCTGGCCTGCCAAACACCATCCTACAATGATGTTTGAATAGTGAAGTGAAATTTGTTGATTGGGATGAGTCAGAGAAGTTAATTGCGTAGCTTTTTTTTATTATTGGAAATTAATTACGTGATTTAGTATGAATAGATTAGATTGGGCAAACAAAGGAGGTAAAGAAAAGTTATTTTTGGAAGCATTTCTTGTTTTTTTTAAACATAAATAATTGTAAAGTAATCAAAGTTTATACACTAAATAGTTTGCGTCTTGCAAGCTTGGAACTTGCCAGACGTCTCTTGATCGGTTGTCAAAGTGAGAAACGTTTCTTCCAAAAGGGGACGAAAAAACTTGTCGTTTTCTTTCAATTATTGAATCGGATATGAAAAAGCACCGTCGCATCGTCATAGAATTGTCAAGGTCATTAATAGCAAGGTTTTCAGTTAGCATTTTTATACAGTAAACATCGCAACAGCTGATATTATTCATTATTTTGAAATAGTTCAAACAAGTCAAGTCTCAAATCAATCACTTGCTAATCAGTCATTTTAGTTTTTGAACTCAAAGTTTTGCTATTATTTTTTAAGTCTGAGAAAAGTTAGAAGAAAGTGTGGCTTCGGGTAATAGTTTTGTCGGCTCAAAAAAGTTGAAGATGATAAAAATGCTATGATGCCATGATTCCTTCTAGACTAAAATGGTATGAAAGGTCTAAAACTTTTTGATTTTTTTGCATTCCAGATTTAACAGTGTTGGTGTCAGTGTATGTCCTTACAAAGCGGAACGGTGCATCGTTAAAGTATTTTGTTTGCTGTTTGTCTCAAGTACAGTCCGATAGTTTATTTTAATTCATGTACGCGATCCGATAAGCCGAAGGTGAAGGAGAAGTAATTGAGGTGAGTGGTGAACCAAGTGCATTTTTTTTACCAAGGAAAGGTATCGAGATATATCGTTAAGAAAAGACTAGGAAGATGATAAGCGTTAGTGTAATTGTAAATAGGATATTACTGGAGTTGGAAAGTCGTCATTTCAGTTCGTGTGATTCAGTAGCATTCTCTCTAAGATTTTAGGTTGAAGGACCTGTAAAAGAAAAACTACCTAAAAAATGGTACACTCGACTCATGCGACCCAGTAATATTTCTTGGAAGGCAAGTCAAAGTCAAAAAGTGTCAACGATAGTAAAACATTGTGGGTCTTAAGTGGCTTATCTCGACGTAGATTTGCTTATTCGATTAGAATAATTTGTTTCATGAAAGACCATGTTGCATTCAAGCTTCGGGGGACCGATACTTTTTCAGAGACTATTTGTTGCATTCTTCATGTATTATCTGCTCCATGAAACTTGGAAGATAAAATGAGATAGTGAATTGTTTAGTATGGATGAAGTATTGCTTTTTATGTCAATTCGATGACGCTTGAAACAGGTCGTAGTAGATTCCTACCAGGTACTTTTAGTAGCTAGAAGGTTCCACGTATAAATTGTCAGTTGATGTTTGACATCATCAGTCATTCATTTTATGTCTGTGATTCTAGCATTCTTCGCTGCCATCTTGGAAGAGTAGCGTTGAGTAGTTTAGCTGTAGAGAATTGGAATAGTTAGTCCAGAATTAATTTATTTCGGTCTAATTGTTCTAGATTTTGATTCCAAAAATGTCATCAAGTAATGAAAACTCGGACTCGGGAGAAGGGTCCACAGGTGGCAATTGCCTTGTTGAGACTGAATATTCTAAGCCTGATTCAGAGAGACGAGGTGGCCGTAAAGGAGGAAGGAAGAAGCGGGTTTCGTACGATCGGGTAAGATTATTATTTTGAAAGAGGTTAAACCTTATGAGCGTAGTCGGTTTCCAATTAAAATCTCGATTGGTTTATTCTCGCGATTTTTTTAGGAGTTCCTTATAAAGTGCTTCCACAGTCCAGCTAGTACCCGGAAGCCAGACGGTTTCCCTCTTCTTCATCTTGATTGTACACTTGGTTTATCTAAAGTCAAACGGTTGCCATTCTCCAGTGGTCCGCAGCCCTATCCACCACCGTAAATATTTAAGATTAAAAAATTGTTTTCAGCTTTTGCTAATTCATTTACTTTATTTTTCATAGGAAACGCAAGGAAGAACCTGCGAAACGAGACGCGCGTGGTGACGCGGACGATAATATTAGCCTTCGACCACATAGTGGAAATTTCTCTGCTGGTTGTGGGCCCAACCTATCGTCCCCTGTGCATACTCCACCCGGCACTAATTTTTCACGAATACATCCTCACGATGACGCTCCAAAAGGCTTTGATAGGTACTGCTCCCTTCAAATTTTGTATTCGATGAATTCTCTAAACAGAATTATGAAATTGTCCTTGTTTCAGGGACTTCCACAGAAATAACTTTAGGTATGGTGGTGGCCACCGTAGGGAAATGATAGATAGACCCCGGATGGATAGAGACCGTGATATGGAGAGGGATCCTCGGGACCGAATGAATAGGGATCGTTTGTCCGGAAGTAGTCATAGAAACTCGAACTCATGGTCCAATGATGGGCCAGACTCTGACTGGTCAAGACGCCGAAACGGTGCACACTTCCCACGAGAACGAGATTATGGAGGAGGTCATAGGCGTTATGATCGTGATAGGAGGGACTTTGACGATCAGGAGCCGGAGTGGTTTTCAGGTGAAATGAATTTAAATTTGCACTTGTTTAAACTAATTTTGATTAATTCCATCTTCTTAAATTATGACCGATTAATTGCTTTTGATCAACTAGGTGGTCCATCATCACAACATGAGACGATCGAGCTGAGAGGATTTATGGA
Source organism: Rambutsinella grinnellia (assembly GCA_027743725.1). NCBI lineage: Eukaryota > Metazoa > Arthropoda > Collembola > Entomobryomorpha > Entomobryidae > Rambutsinella > Rambutsinella grinnellia. The sequence continues at coordinate 62,174 of JAHZMU010002998.1, forward strand.
TGATGATCGAAGAGAAAAGGCTGAGAAAGAGGTGAGAAACGGGGCAAATGATAGAGGCAATGCAGATCATAATGGGGATGTAGATTCAAGTAGCGAAAGTACTAATAATGAGAAGACTCGTGACAGTCCAATGGACCTTAGCATTGAAAAGATTCTCAAAATGGACCATATTCCAGGGATTTTGCCGGTAAGTGCAGGCGCCACGCTTATTTCTTGCTAGATTTCACTTTTTGCATGACAGCTGACAGCTGATTGATATTAAACAAATCTTATAGAATGATATGTTGGAATCTGAGGAACCAAGCGGAAGCTCAAGGTTTAGTCAGTTATTTAAGCGTAATTCAGTGACCCCTGTTCCGGGTAAAATGGCTCAATATAATACACACGATAATGCGGGTTACTCAGCTAATGACGGTAAAGCATATTATTAATAAGTTTGTGATTAAATTGAGCTTGTTTGATTGTAATTTTGGTAATCTCTTTTTAGACAAGTCATCGAAATCTGTTCACGAAATGGGTGAACTATTGCGGAACATGTTGATTAATAAGAAACCAACCGGGGTTGGCGAACCTGGAGGTGAGACGAAGGTGAAAGATGCTGGTAAGCCTGTTCCGGCTACCAAGGATGACGTGGATGCATTTAAGAAACTTGTTACACCATTGGTAAATTTTATTAGAAATGTTTAACGGTAAAAGATTTAGGCGAATGTCAGTAGATGCAAGGGTTTTTGTTTTATTAGTTTGAGAAAGTTCTTCATGGGTCGTCCACCCAAAAGAAGGCACAGGGAACTGGGAAGACTCCACCAGAGGAAGGCGGCAGTGTCTTGGACATTTTCAAGCAACAACCGAAGCCCACTCAGCAACAACAACCTGCAGTCGTCCAGGAAGGACCGGCGCGTAGCAACTCATTGCAAGACATCTTTAATCACATGATCAACAAGCCTAGCGCTCCACATCCACATGGAGATAACGTGCCTGTCATGACACCTCACCAGATTTTGCAGCTGATTCCACCAGAATTGCACCACTTGGTAATGAACATCAATATTGCTGACTGGGATTGCATTCAGCTCGCTAACAGTAAGTTATTTGTGTGTTTATAATAATTATCAGTACTAAAATGTCCACTGAATATTTATTTACTTCATTGTTGTTTTTAGTTGCAAAGTCAAATGAATGGACATTTCGCCAAGTGCTGGATAATTTCGTGATGCAGCAATGTCCACCACAACAAGCTATGATATTCAGTGGAATTTTGAACTTGGTGATTCATGGAAGGCTTCAGGTTCCAGGCATCTTTGTAGTATCAGAGCAACAACAGGCTAATCACGCTATGCCTCCAATGGCCCCTCAGCCTATGCCCAATCAGCGGGCTCCACACAACTGTGAGTTTTAAACTTGATATAGAACTTTACTTAATAAGCAATAAGAAATATTAAATTTATAATTGCTTGATAATTTTAGTCGTGCCACGACCTGGAGATGATGCCCCAAAAGACATGGCAAAACGTAGTGGTACTCCTGTATCCAGCATGGCATTTACTCCGACTTCTGTCATGCGCAAAATGACAGCCGATGGAAATAAGTCAATGCCACCACAGGCAGGTTCTCAAGGCTTCGTTCAGGTGCCTCTGTCCGGTGGACTGTTACCAACACCGCCGACAACGACTGTGATGATGAACTCAAACAATCCAAATCTTGCTACGTTGATGGCTAACATGGGCCGACCACCTGGTCCACAAATGCAATTTCGCCCGGTTCCCGTCCCGGTAGCTCCACCTCAAATGATGGGTAATGGAATAGCTTTATTTATACTTCATTCCTCAAAATTATATATATCACGTCTCTAATAATCGTTTATTAATCATGTTAACAGGTTACCCTAATGCCAATTTCCATCCCCAGATGATGGCCCCCAACATTCACGGTCCAGTTATGATGCCTCACCCATTTCAAAATATTCTTCCGGGACAGCCCATCTTCAAGGCTGAAGAAAACTGAACTCGTCAATTTACAACTTACCTATTTTCAAAAAAACCAACAGTCAAGTCTCCAAAAAGAATTATCCATTGCTTACGAATGCGCTTCCTAGAAGCTCTCAATTTCTAATCCTTTCTTTCTTTACTCATTGCATAATATTAATAAAAAATCAGTCGTACAACGGTACAACCAACTTTCATATATTACAAGTACCTTTATGAAAAAATGTCTTCGGTTTCATCAGTAAGGTATTAAGTATTTTGCTTAATACCACAACGTTTTGATTGTATTTGGAATTCACGACGGTGTGAATTCACGGAAAAAAAAGATAATAAATCAGTGCAAAATAAATTGCAGATGCAGAGTCATTTCAGATAAATTATTAATTAAGCACGGCTTAAGTCACTGTTGACTTTCTCATCTAGAGAGTTTCATGAATCTTTTCTAATAGCTCATTTCATGATATAAGTTTCTTATGCATATTCCATCCCTTATTTAGTCTTTTGCATTCAAAACTAATAAATTTGTTTTGCAATGATTAGGTTTTTTGCTTATCTTGCTCTTATCAATTCGCAGTAATAAAACCAGAATCGTTAATCATGGACTTTCTCCACACGTGTCATTTACTCACAACCCACATATATGAAAATAAATCTCTTTGTGCCCCATTGCCAAGGCGCCAACCAACTTTTCAAATTTATCTTTCACTCGAGTCAAACTGATAATATAAACAAGAGGAGACTTTGCACGAATCAGCAAAATACTCATCTGCCTTCCCAAAATTGGATTTAGAGACTGAAAATTAGAATTTCTTCCAAAATGTTTAGTTAAAGTTTAGTTAAATATTAGTTTATAATCTGTGGCCTTATATAATGAAGTATGAGCGGAAGCAGACAAAACTATTCTGGCTACGAGGGCCAAAGTAAGTTGATTAAATTTTAAATATGTTAAATTTGTGTATTTAATTTATTTATTTTTAGGACGTGATGAAGAAGAGACGACAATCAGGTTACTGCGGGAATTCAGGAGTTATAAGCCGTATCTATTTGAAGTACGTGAACGGTTATGGGTACGCGGCGAAACGGAAATCGACCGTGAATATTTGGAGGAGGTGTCACAATATTATAATGACACCAATGATGTCTTGATTGATAGGTTAGCCACACTGTTTACTCAAGTGTTTTTCAATCTGTTAAAATTTTAGTGTTGAAATTTGAAATGTTGTGATTATTTTATGTAGGGAATACGGTCCGCAGGGACTGCGTCGTATTATTTCGCGAATTCAGGAGATAATGAAGCGCTATCCACCTTTGGAGGTAAGTGATTAGGGTGGCAGGGGAAGTGGACATGATTTTTGAAGTAAATAGTGACTATTATTAATTGTGACTTTTTATAATTTTTACAGAGTACGCCATCCCAAAACAATAATGGTCATTGTGAGGAGCCACCGCCTTTTATAAATTCACCATCGACATCCGCAACCATAAATGCCAACAGGAGAACAATAGGTTTGTATAGAACAAAATTATAAATGCTCGAAACTACTGACGAGTTTAAATCAAGCGAGAAAAGTTCTGTGTTTCCCCGTTAAAAGATATTCTGGATGGAACCGAATAATGAAGCTTTAAAATGAAACAAATTTTTTTGTGTCTCATGCTTTTTCACTTGATATTTAATGTGTTACACACTTGCAAGTTTTTATAAATTTTTGAAAGGAGGTTTTGTTTTTTAGTAACTTCTAACAAAAAAAGGCGAAAGAACTACCTCAATGAATTTATCAAAATGTTGTTACACGTTCTGAAAGATAGCCATGTTTTTAATACTCTTGACTTTATTCTGTTAATAGATCAACCAGCTATTGACTTTCGACGTTTTGACGATGATGAATGGGAAAATGAAAGGCCAGGAGTGTCGTACCAGTTTAATCTTGCTATTGGCCAACGAAATCAAGATTTCGATAGACAAGAGACCCGGGCTTTTGGCAGAGGAGCTGGAAGAGGAAGTCTCGCTATACATGAGGAAAGAGGACGTTACGATGACTCACAAACGGGGCGTGGCAGGGGAATACTTCCCACTCAGAGCCAGAACAGTCTCCGCGAGGAAAGCTACGTAGATGTTAACCCTGCAAAAGTGAGAGTCACGACCCCGCCATGGATGTTAGATCAGCCGTCAACCAGTAGTGCGTGGGAAGACTATGGGAAGCCTAAGAGAACAACAGAGTTTATAACCTCAAAACCGAAAAATTCAAATGATCGCACTGTCAATACATCGAATATGGGGTATCCTGATAGACCTATAGAGAAATCTGCATCCGAAAGTCGCCAAATCTCAGTTCCAGCTACAGAAAATATGGAAGACGATGACTTGGGTATACTTTTTGAAGCGGATTTAAGTCAGCCTACTGATTTACAGAAGGAGATGAGAAATCGTAATCCTGAAAGTCAACCTTTATCTACCAGAAGACGTTCACAAACTCATCGGGATCGTGAATGTAGTGACAAAACTGAGGGACTCGATCACGATGGATATCACAATAGCAAAACTGACAGCAATTCACAAACAAGCCGAACTACATCCACTTCCCAGTCGGATATGACAAGTCCCCCTGGAGTTCAAGAAGTCCCGAGAACAAAATCTGTACGTGACCATCAGGAAAAATCATTGCCAAATTCCGTAAGAAATCAGAACCACCAACCTCTGCAATCTGAACGGTTTCGGGAGAAAGATGACTTTCCTTCTTCACAAAGCCAAATTATGGAAAGTAACTCAACCGTTGGATCATCACATACTCTTGGGGACTGTGACTTTGATGTTGACTCAATTGAGGTAATCGATCACGCGAAAATTGGCAGTCGTGACCTATTTGTAGCGAGCATTTCAGAAAGAAATCAAAGTACATCTCATTCGGATATGACAAGGGTGATTGTCAATCCATCAAGTGTTGAAGAAGTCCGTAGAATAAAATCTGTAGATAATCGGCGCGGCATCTCTATAACAACTCTCGTAAATAGAAACCAGGACAACCATTCGTCACATTTTGACCGGTATAAGAAGGAACAGTACTTTCCACGGACTACACAAAGCCAAATTATGGGTAGTAATTCCAACGTTCATCAAGCCACTTATATTTCAGCATCGTCATCAGCGACAAGAGTGATTCGAACAGACGCTTCTGCCTCGACATCGTCACACAGCCTTCGTAAGAGAAGCGTGAGCGTTGGTATCAAAAGTTCTGTAAATGCTTCAAGAACGAAAATTCCTACAAGTAAACCCAGGAGTAATTCCCAAACGGATGCGCCAGCGCCGCATAATGCCCCAATCGACGGAGAACAGCAAGCAATCTCTGAATCAAATGGCATCAGTATGCAGGGTCAGGATATTTGGACGGCGAAGAAGCCTACGATGGAGGGTAACCTTACAATTCCATATCGTCATCTAGGTCCTCCTACTCCTTCAACTAGTCAATCACGTCTAGTTTCACATGTTCATTCTAGTCCTAGTGCGAGTACATCTGCAACTGACCGAGTTGGAAATATGAACACCCAAAATAATTACCGGGATTCAACTAATACTAACGATCATTTAATTTATGGGCGAAATAATCAGAAGCATGGCAGGCGAAATTCTACTTATTCAGGTGATGCTCACGTGCCTCCTTACCGGCACAATATGGAAATTTCAAATCAGGGACCTCGTGATCCTAGACTGAGGAAAGGTGTACAAAGCAATGCGTCTCCTCTTTCCCCAAAAACCCCAGGAATCAGTCCTTCATCAATTATGTCTCCTGCGTCGTATGGAATGATCCGTACACCTTCCACGCCTCACACTTCCACCAACCAACCGCAACAAGCAGTTCAGAATTCGACAAGTCAAGCTCTTACACTCGAAGAAATACGACAAATTACTGCCGAAAAGGCTAGGGGGTGCTTTCGAGGTCGTGGTAACCATTTCAATAGGGGTCGGGGCGGAGTAACATCTGCTTCGCAAGCTACTTCCTCGGGAACTACAGATCATAATCGTGACGGCAGACCTATTCACCATAAAAATGGCCAAAGACGCAGTAGCTATAACCCGGGATCTGAAGTGCTCTCTAATCATTCGAATCGTAGCTCTCATTTCAACGAAAATAGCAATAGTCGTGGTTTTCGGTATTCTGCAAACCGGAGCAAAAGCAGTCAACAAACGAGGACGACACACAGGGAGAGCAACAGGGGACATGTGGCAGAAACAATAGCCCGTGTAAGGGACAGAATAATCTCGGAGTCGGACACAAGTCGCCAGCCCTCTGTGATACAGCAAATGCGTCAAGAGCTTGGTCGAGGCCGAGGTAGAGGAGGGCGGGGCAGAGGAAGGGGACGACGCAGATGATATTGAGGATAAGAATAGAAATTATTACAGTTCTTTCAGAGTTTATGATATTTTTATGGGACTTTAACTATGTAAATATAACACTGCCAAGGTCTCTTTTCAAAATGATTTTTTTTATTAGTCCATCGTTTCTCAAAAAGACCCAGTGTTTCTTTCTTACTAATTTTTACATTTAGCAGTGGTGAGAAAATTGTAGTTTTGATTTATACGTAAATTATGTTCAGTGTAAGCCTTAATTGAAACTCTCTTCTTCAACTTAATAATTTATTATGATATCGTAAATCTGTTACGATCTTCTACTAATATATTACTTAAGCGATTTTTGTCATTATCGCTACCAAATACCAAAGTACGAGATATGTACGCTTCAACTACTGTGTGCTTTTCAAAGTCAACTGAATAATTTAGATAGATTAGATTTACGTAGCATTTAATTTTATTCTATTATAGAATAGCAATATTGTAGTTTAATTCTAGACAATATTATTTAAAATATTTATATACGTATGTAACTTGTGCAATCTCATTCTTGCCAAAAATGATCTTTATAGAGATGGAATCTAAGCAATATCAATGTGATTTAAAACAGATATTTCTCTGTCTAATAAGTTATAATGACTGCTTAAAATATCTATGCATTTCTCTTAAGCAAATGTACTGAAATATGTTCAAAACATTTTATACTGTTTATTACACGTTGAAATAAAACAGTAAAAATACTTATGCAACCTGTCAACCCTGTTTGTTTTCTTTCGCTATTGAAACCCCATCAATTTGTTTGGTAAGTCCCATAATCAAATACTTTAGACTTTGCGATGCTTGACCAAGTTTAATTTTGTTGTTTAAATAAGACAAGTCAATCTCCTCAAGTTCATCTTTCCTTTTCACGTGGCATCTACATGGAGAAAAGTTTTGTCAGTGAAAAATTGAAAGAATTTTTTAAAGTGCTTAACTGAGATTTTATTTGCTAACCTCTCCTTATCAGTAACTTTTTTCTTGGAGCAAACAGAACACTCGTTACAGTTTTCCAGTTCGTATTGACTATAAATCCTTTCACAAAAGGCGGATATTCCGGCAAAGCATTTATCATCTAATTCTTGGTTATCTTGGATGCGTAAGAATGACTTTTGTAGTTCCATCATCTCTTCGTCGGTGAAGCGACGACCAAGTACTTCGGACAGGGCACGTTGTAGAGACTATTAATTTATTGGCAATATTTAATTATGGCGTTTTTCTAGTACATAGGTTATTTTACTAACTTTGACTGTGATCGTCTTCCCCATAGGGTTCTCCGTCATTCGATACCTTTGATAAATCAAATTATAGAGGTGGAGACGAGGCTCAGCTATCTTAACAAAGGAGCGTAGATAGTCGATAGGTTTCAATTCTAGAGGCAAAATGTATGGATGAATATCGTGAATGCTCATATAATGACTATGGTTAGTTTACCCCGAAGCGTTTTCGAATTCCAAGGTACCCCAAAGGTCGCACTTGTCCTAGTACATGTTCGCGGCAATGCTAGCCAAGTATCCTCTTTAATCGTGATATTCTTTGTCTTGAACTCCGTTTGATACTTCCGAAGTCCATCGGAAAGTTTGTCTATTTCCTCATTCAAACTTTCCATTTCCTATCCCAATAATTATTTAATGTGAAAAGCAAGAAATTTAACATTTGTCCAAATCAAAATTTCACACACCTTCTGACTCCAATTCTCCTTTTGCAAATGGCCATCCAATATATCACGCAAGCTCTTTATTTCCCGGAAATATGTAGGAGATTCTGTTGGTGCATTGCCATTTTTATTGCCCGTGTTTTGCAAGGTACTAACTTGCGTTTCCTGCAGCTCATCAGTGTCACCACGACCCTCTCGGCTTTCTGAAGCGTCAGGCTTCTCAAGCTCCTTTTCCTCCGATTCCTTTCCATCATCTTTCACTTTCTTTTTCCTTCCATGGCGTCTCAACTTCTACAAAAGTTGTAAAAATTAATAGTTATTTTTATGCTATGCACAATTTATTATCAGTTTTACCTTCGCCTTATTAGCACTCGTTGATTCCAATGCTGCATGATCACCAATCAAATTTCTGGGTGATGGCTTAACCCCAGACTTTTGCCCAAGTAGAGTCAAAACTGATTGGTGAAGTGGTGGGAGGGTCAACTATAAAAATGAAATAACATCAATTAGCAATAATTAGCATTAGAACCTCATCACTTTACTCACAGTTAGTAATTGACGAGGAGGTCTACCATTAGCATTGCTATTTTTACCATTTCCGTTTCCAACCTCATCATCCCCAAACACATGAAACGGAAATGGGCTACTCTCAAAAGACGAATCGCTCGAGCCATCAAATCCTCTGTCACGAAAATTTACATTTGGTACTAATACCCTCGCCTGATCTTTGTCGTCACTATTAGAATCTGTCTCAGTGCCCGATCTCGCTACCAAAGATACTTTATTTCCTTCAACAATGAACCTCGTTAATTTCGAATTTGGGGTTGCCGTCACCTTGTCACTTTCCAAATTAGATGAAACTTGAATAATACTTTCTCCTGAGGTTTTGAGTAATTCAGGGGAGAAGTAGACTAGGGGGAAGTTGAGATGAAGATAATTGAAATCAATTGGGGCACTTGAAGAATTTCCTCCCAACTCATTAAACCCCTTCTCATCTAATTCTATCTGCTCATTTGACTCAACCTTCTTCATTTTCGGTCTTAATTTAGCCCTAATCACCCTCTTAACATCTTTATCGCTAAAGCAAGAGTCAACAGAGTCGCACTTTGTCGAACACAATCTCAAATTCCTCCAATTCTTGCAGCCAAACTTCTTGTAGAAATTAGACCACGGGTCATTGTGAAACTGTTCTACTTTCTTTTTCACGTCACTGATTGTCTTATAGTTTTTGGATAGAAATTGGACAAAATCTTTGGGTAGGATATCATGCTCGTTCCCACGCATTAGTCTTTGACTATGAGTCATTTTGCAAATTTGGGAAAGTAGTGAACCTTCAGGATTCTTGAAAAAGACTGACATGATAAAATAGAAAATTCATGCTATTTGAGTGAGTTGTCTTATAAGCTCCCACCTACTTTTCATGATTATGCACAACATTTCGAAATCTTCCCCTAAATGTGTTGATTAATGTTGACCGTTATTATTAGCATGCAAACAAAGCATTGAAAGCCGCATTTACTCATCACAAGTTTCGTAAAAAGTGTTTGATTATATGCTTTGATGAGCTGTCCACACATTTCATAAAAGCATAATAGCAAGTGTTTGCCCTCGCCGCAGCTCAAGTGCCCATTCTCAGGGAGAATAAAAGAAAGTCTTTTTCAAAAAGGGTTCAAGTGGATGCAGTGGTGAAAGGAAAATGAAAATTGAACACGCAAACCACGTGGAGATACAATTGGGCTAGGGTAGTTTGGTTTAAACGATTTTCCAGTTGTTCAATATGGAAAGTGATTATCTATCATAGTAGCCTGATTTCAAACCAATCAAATTTAATGTTAATTTTTATGGATAATTCGCATTGTAATGTAGCAGTTCAGCAGTCACATTAGTGCGGCTACACGTGGAAAGTATTAATACTAAAATAGCTCCACAACAAAGAAAATAGAACCTCACCCCTTCCAGTATTTTAGGGCTTGATGACCTCTCATATGCAACAGGAGAACCAGCACGTTCCTTCTTCTTGACCCTTTTAACCTTGCTTTTGGGGCTGGTGGACCGAGACACAGAAAAGTTTCTGGGGGACGACTGATGAAAAATGCTGGACGAGTCTCTGTTCACTGATGAGCTTCTGTTGTCGCCATCATAGTCGCCATAAGTTGAGTCTACGGACTCTCCAGTGGTGACACTATTCTGACGCGTAATGGCATCAACACTTTTTACCCTCCTTAGATCCAAGATAAGAACACGACGGTTGTGAAATTGACACTGTTTTGTGTCGGGCTCGGGAGTGACGCATTTCCGAAGTTTTTCTAATGTTAAGCTGTATTTTTTTAAGAATCTGAATCAGTTGGGATTCCAACTCTGATACAATTATATAAGAAAATAATCCTACCTGTTCGACCTTGGCAAGGTCACAGATCTCCGCGAATAATTCTCTGGAGTCAACGGTCTCGAGTCTGTTTCCGTGAAATGCTTGTACATATCTTCCGAAATCCAGTCTTCCGTTTTCCCTTGAGATGAGCAAATCATTCCCTCCTGTAATTATAAATGTAAAATTTTAAGTAAATAATTACTTCAAACAATATTTACATAAATATTTAACATGGCTTACCTTCAAGTGCGATGCATGCCGGCACCTTGACGAACACCCTTGTCTAGCCGGTGGCCTGGGATCAGTCAGCTTCCTTTCTCCGAGCGATATAGCGCGGCCAATACATTCAGTAAGTGATCTGGGGTCTTTTCCACATTTCTAAAAAAATCAGTCCATTAGCAATTCTACAACATTAAGATGCAACTTCGCAAAAGTAGGTCAAAGTAAAATTTTCTCTCAAAATGTGCAGCCAATTATCCCTAAACTTTTAATTACCTTTCGTTTCCGTAGCCTCTTGGTTTGCTTAACATTTTGAAGCTTTTTACGCGTCGACGATATAATACCTTTTCGTAGGCGGAACATTTCTGCTATTCTTCTTGATCAGAATGGAAACGTTACGATTTTGCATAAAAAATATTAATGCTTAAACAATTTCCTTCCTTAATGGACACTTAAGTGTATAGATAAATTGACAGATAAACACTGTCATATCACAACGAACTTCAAGTTTCCAACTAGAGCTTGAGTTTGTTTGATCAATTTTAGCATTTTTCCTTCGTAGCAGCGTTGCCTATCTAAAAGCAAACGTTGCTTAGCAAAGCATACATCTTCCCTAAATATTTTAGACTAGAATTGTAAAAGCAGAAAAGCATTTGTTAAGCTAAGAAACCATCTATTTACTAAACACTAAATGTACATATTAATTCAAAGTTAAATAGCATTAATTTCATTTCTTAATCGACTTCTCAATGTCCAGCGATTAGCACAAAATTCTCATCTCACTCAAAATCAAACGGTCTACTCTTCCTAAAAACCAAACCTACTACCAAAAGCATCCTTGCAAATTCTATAAACTATTTTATAGGCTGTATCTTTACCCAGAATTACCCAGAATGTCCTCCACTTTTATTAAATCATAAAAGATGCCCTACATAAACTAATTATTAAATAACATAAATACCATTTTACAACCAAAATATCCTTCGGCTTTTCAATACCGGGTTCCCCTATTCTCATTATTTCTCAGAATTTCATCATGAAATTAGTCTAAAACCATTTTAACCCATTCTGCGCCTCATTTCAAGTCCGCCCATTCTCAAGGGCTTAAAGCCATTCAAATTCCAAATCAATTATAAATTTTAAAAATTAATTAATCTTTAAACTAAATCCTCACCCATTCCAATAATTAATAATTAAAAGTTGAGAAAGAGATGTGATTTAAAAAAATCATAAGAAAGCGGATAGATGCCAACGTTCTAGTGCACTTTGCTAATCCATAAAGTTTAGGTGAGTGCGGGATGCCCAAATCTGACTTAAAAGGAGAGCTTTTTATACGCTGTGGTGTACGTGAGTGAGAGAGGAAAAGCCTTCCAAACTCTGCCAAAAAACTCTATCCTGACTGTATCCTACTATTTCACTAGCATTTATACCTGTCTGCGCGACATAAAAAAAGTGTAAAGAGGATAACATTTTTAACCATCATCTAAATGTGATGGGAACCGTTTTTCTTGTAAAGAAGCACCTTTTTTCGCTAAGCGAAAAGTGTTAACAGTAATAATTGACTTGTTTGACAGTGGTCCAGGAGATCTAGTTAAAAGTGGCGTAATGATTTCATTAGGAAGGGAAGGAGGTGGTGGGAAGTGAGTAGGTTGGTGGTTGAGATAACCTTTAAGGACATTGTAGGGACATGTGTAGTTAAGTGTTTGAGGGCCTCGTGTCTTACAATGAATCATCAAGGATACCATCATAACCGCGGCGGGGGTCGCGGCGGGGGTCACTTTGACCCTTCGTATGGAAGGAGAGGTAAGTTTTTTGGAGGGGGATGTGGAGGGTGAAGTTTTGAAGGTTGAAGGTGGATTAACCGATTGTTTTCTTTGCAGCCCATAATGATAAGATGATCGAATTGGTCCAGTCATTCAGGGATTTCAAACCGTACTTGAAGAAACGCTTGGCATATATAAAGAATGTTGGGAGGTCCTTGGACTCCCGAGAAGAGATTGATGACATCGAGTTTTATCTTGATGTCATGCAAGATATTCTTGTGGATGAGTGAGTTGAATGAGGATTGGAAAGGGTTGTATAATTTTTATAGGAAATGTAAGAATCGTTTGTTATTTTTAGGCGACATGGTGCAGAACAGTTACGAGGTTATATTGATAAGATACACGAAATGATCCGGAAGAATCCAATGACCGAGGTAATGACAAAGATGAGATAATAATTTATGGAAGGACATTAAGTAATGAGTTGTTTAATGTTTCAATAGTATCCTGGAAGTCGACGTCGTTCTATAGAAAATGTTGAAGAAGAATTTGGAGATGAGGACCGCCCTAGGAGCCCTTCTCCTGGGGCCCAAGGAGGCGAAAGTGCGGCCAATAATATCCCTTTAATTCCAACTCATGGTGCTCACCGAACAGTAGAAGTCAATTTTACCTCATCGCGAGGTGGTAAGTCCTTTTCATGATTGGGTTTATTTAGAGTAGTAACTACTAGTGAAAATTACATGAGATTAATTGTTTGTTGCAGAATCTTCCTCGTCCCAGCAGAAAGAAGATGAATGGGGTCGACCAAGCCGAGAGAGTAATTATTCTCGTCATGAAACATATAAGGATGTGGATATGCGGAGTTACAATTACAATAGCCCCGCTACAGGAAGGGGGCAGCGTCGTTTCAGTGGAGAAAGTGATTATAGTGGTGCTCACGGAAGAGGAAGGGGTTTAGGACGTGGTCTTCTCCAACCAGATGAATACCGCTCTGATTACAATAGTGGAAGAGATCGTGCTTACAGTGCTAACAGAAATGATTGGTTTAGAAATGACAGAAGTTCACAAGAGTGTAGGACGCCCGAATGGCTTAAAGAAGACCCGCAAAATGGCAACGTTGCTGATGATTGGACCGCACCCGTTAAGCGTGAAAACCCCGACAGCCACAGAGGTGACAGTGAAAGGCGACACATTGAAAGGGAGAAGGAATGGAGAAGAAAGCAAAGGGAACACGAGGAGCGGCAAAAGGCGGCTGAGGAGCTAGCACGAAATTTCACAAGGCGTTCTCCCAGACCTGAAAAGCGCCACGATCTTGATCGTGATAACTCCTTTGAACGAAGAAGCGCTCCTAATTCATCCTTTGGACGGGGTAGAAGTGAAGATGAGAGACATAGTAGATCTTTGATGGATAATTCAACTTATCCTACTCATTCTCCTCATAATAGTACTCCGGTGCCACATATGGGATTCTCTCATCCTCCTCCTCCAATCCCTTATCTTTCTTCACCTGCACCCGTGGGTATGTACAATCCAGGACCAGGACTACTTCCAACGCCAAACTTTGCTCCATCAGTACCGCCTCATTATCCATCCCCTTCCAATCAAATGGGTATGGGAATGCATTCTATGAATGATGGTGGAATGCAAAGGATTCCGTATTCTCGTCCTCCTCCGACCTTCAGTAGTTCTGGAATTATGCCGCCCACCTCAAACTACAGAATCCCTCCGCCTGTGATGCCCCGCGTGAACCTCCCTCTTCATCCTAACCGCACACCTGATCAGTATAAAAGTTTCTCCGGGTACAGTTCGCCCACAGAACCTTCCGCAGAAGAAATCCGAGATATTACAGCTGCAAAAGCCAAGAACTGTTTTAATCGTAATGCTATTAATCGAAGTAGTCATACCGCAACAGCTTCATCAACACGAACGACTTCACCAGGGCCAGGATCTCCAAATCCTGTTAGCACTACTCCTACTTCAAGCGAATCAAACTCTTACCAAGATCCCCGCTTTGGTCGTACGTCGCTGAATCATCAGCCTTCTCATCAAGCACAGTCTAAGCCTAGTTCAAGCACGAAAAGTGACGCCGGAAACGTTTTACGACCGTTGACAGATCCACGTACGAAAAGCAAACAAGAGGAGGAGAGAAGGAGAATAATGGAAGCTAGGGATAGAATCCGACACCAAGAAAGCACAAAGCCACATAATAAACCATCAAAATTACAAGAGCTACGGAAGCAGTTCGAAAAAGAAGGGATGTTTAGATTAGGCAGACACCCTCCTAAGAAACAAGCTGGCTCTTTTGAGGATGCAATAGCTTCTTGCGACACCAGTGCGACAGATTCATCACACAAAACTGAGAAAAGCAAAGCGTCCCAAAAGGAAAAGGATGTAGAGGAGACGAAATCCCAAAGATCTCATGGTGATAAGACTGACAAGGAAAAGGGTAACAAAACGTTCAACTCAAAGTCAAAAAGAGCCAAGTCAAAGAGCCCGGAGAAGGACAAGAAGAAAGGAAAAGAAAGCTCCAGTGAAAGGTCTTCTACTAAAAAGAAGGAACAGACCACTAAATTAAAGAGGTCGCCTAGAAAGTCTACCAATACTAATGCAAGTGCAACGGATAGTGCTCCACTGATTGATCTAACTGCAGAAAAGCCTCCAACGTTTAAAATTCCTAAGAAGCCTAAGCCCAAGCTACCCGAGAAAGAAAAAGAAACTACTTTAAAAAGCCATGAGACTGGATCTGTGGACAAAGAAGTTTCTCCGACACCTCCGGACTCGCCCGAGCCTGCACTTTCTCAAGTTCCAGATGCCGACGGAAAGAATACGGAGGAGCATGAACCTGTAAGTTAGCCCTCCTGTTAATAACTATTATTTAGACATTTCTAATATTTAACGATAATAAAAGTGGATTAAATTTCCCCTCCATTTTTATGTATAAGGAAATGTATAAGGAAATTTTCCTCCCGACTCACTTTTAAGTTACTAATGGGTTTCTCTCGTTTTTTATAACAGTCAACATCTTCAAAGTCAACTTCTCAAAGTTCGTCATCATCTGATGTCAACCCTGGTGCGATGGAAATGCTTAAACAGTTCTTAATGACTTCAGCGGATCCCGAGGATCAGAAAGCTATCTTGTCAAATCCAGATAATCTGCAAAAAATCTTTTCGAAAATCATGACGGAAATTAGTGCGGTTAAAGGGAAAGCGAGCGAAGAGTCTAAATCAAGCGGTCCTAGTACATCAGAAGCTGACACTGATAAGAATGCAGTGACTGATGACGATACTTCGGAGCGAGGAAGGAGTCGAGAAAGGAAGAAGAATACGAAACGGCGATCTTCGCTGGAGAAACTTCATGACGCTTTGAAGGAAATGCGGTTTGATACAATGTTACCTTTGGGACCGCGGAGGTGTACGGTACGTTAACTAGGATTTATGCAATTAATTATTAAATCTTTGAAAGTGAGGCCAATTATATATGGGATTAAAGGTCAATGTTATAAACATTTTATTTGTAATTTCAGAGGGGCGAATCCGCTACTGAATCGGAAACCGGATCGGAGACCACCTCTCTAGTCGAGACTGAATCAATAGACCAGAGCAGAACAGAGCAGCTATTAGGAACCACAGAGTCGTTCACAGAAGAAGACATGACGGAGGAACTTGATGATTCGCCAAAGAAACGTGGCCGGCCCCGCAAGTCTGGCCAGAAAAGTGCGAAAGGTGACAAACTCTCTAAATCTCCTTCGGTAGATAGAGAAACTTCGGTTGATGCAGATATTTCAAGCTCTGCCTCAGCTTCTCCAGCATCCACTACCCCAGCTTTAACTAAGCCAAAGGCACCCAAAGGGAAAAGGAAAAGGGTAGTAGCGAGGTTTGGTCCACGAAAACGTGCGAAAAAGGCAGGTCCTGTGACTCGTGCCCAAGCGGCACTCAAAAAATCACATAAACAAGCAACAAAACCTGGTGTTGAGGAGGGTGAAAGTGGTGAGAAAACTGAGACAATTATACTTCGTCGTCTAACCCGCAACCGAAAAGTTGCTGCTGGAGATACTGTTGTTAATCAAAGTTTAGAAAAAATTAAACTAGAGAGTGACTATGTGGCTCCACTTAAAACTGATCCTAACCCTAGTGTACCCGCAGACCCTCTTGCGACTGATGATGCAGATTTATTTACGAATTTTGACCCAGCCTTCCTTTCAGATGACCATTTGAACCAAATGATAGATGAGCATATTACTACTGAAGACTTTGCGAATTTAGACAAACAGGCTGGGGAGAATATGGGCTTGTTTGGTTTCAATACAATGGATACTACTGAGGAGCAGCAAAATTCCTCGAAACCTGAAAGTGACAAGAGCTTAGAAGCCTCCTCATCTGATCTATCTTACGAAGGTATTTTGAACGGAACCCAGTCTGCTGGTTTTACCACTCCGGAGAAATCCGTCCCAGCTACCCGCCCCCGTGTAATAATAATTGGCCCTTCCATTGCCGATATTGTAAAATCAGAGCATATGGACCTGACCAGATTAGAATCGAATTTGAATCATATTGTGACTTCTATTGATTTGCCGATGAGGGATTTGCCGATTAAGAATGAGCCGGATGATGCAACAGTGGACAGTACTACAGAGTTAGGCGATGCCGCAAAAGATTCAACGGAAAGTCCTGAAAAATCCAACCCGATTGACAATTCTTCAACAAGTCCCGAAAAGCCGGTATCAAATACCGAACTTCCTCTTGATTCCACGTCAGTCATGGCTTCCTCTTTGTCGTCTAGCACAATGGATACTGTACCTATGGAAACCTCTTCTTTATCTGCGTCATCCTCATCACCGTCGAAACCAGCTATTAGTGAAGATGGTAATCGTAGCGTTAAAATCGAAGGTACTGACGACACTTTGGACGTTGACGACTCAGGAAAGTTTAAGTGTCAGATGTGTACCTTCTCCGGGAAGAAGATTGTTGCTCACTATGTGAACAAGCACTACCCATGTCATATTCCTCAAGCAAGACTACAAAAAGCGACTTTTGATGGACTCTTAGAAATGAACGGCTCGAGTAGTCCGCAACTCTTGGAGATCGCACTGGACAATAGTCAATCCCTAGTTTGGCCCTGCCTTTATTGTGAATGTAGGTTCGGATGTACTGTCGAATTTTATGATCACTTGACAACGCACACGGGCGAATTTCGGTTTCAGTGTGGCGAATGTGCTATTTCATACCCTTATCATAAGTCTGCAGTAAACCATCTCAAGCAACATAAGGGTGGTGTGAAGGCAACCGTCAAGACTTTATTTGAATCCGGGATTGAGAAGAACTCGAAAGATCTCTGTGGCTTTTTGTGTAGCGACTGTTTCTATTTTCAGTTGAGGTTTGAGAGCATCATGAGCCATATTGATCATACTCATCATAACGCAATGGAAGTGAGAAGTGTGCGGCTAATCCGCCCATCTCCTCTGCAAGGTTTGAATACCTCGAGTGTAATACCGGAGCCAGTTGTAACCAAGAGAGAAATCCCTGCCGATGTAGCTAGGGCAGAAACGTCCGATTCAGAACCCATGGACTGCGACCCCCTAGTTCATCCAGATAATGCTGACGAGGAGCTGGCTTCTTCTGACGATCAAAGCGATGTTAAGTTTTCACCAGAAGTGTTCTTCGGGACAGATATGAATTTTGCCCCACCTAGTATTACACTTAATGAATGCACTTTGGTCATCCCACCTGTCTTTGAGGGAAGGTTCTTGGATTCGTTGTTAAAGAAGGTTGTAGCGACAGGGGAGGGTGAGAAGGAGAAAGGTGGAGAAGACGAGAAGGACGAAGGCGGGGACGAAGGAGGAAGCTCGGAAGCTGATCCGGTACCTGAAAGCGCCAGTAAGAAGAGGAAGTTGAGCATAATGCTAGCTGGTGATGAGACTGGGGATGAATTTATGGACCAGTCTAGTTGCGACGACTCGATTTCGGTTAATTCAGTTACACCTGTCAAGGTGGACAGAAGAGTTATGAAAACAGGGGTTCGTACGTCCCAACCGAGGGTTTGTATTTTAAAGAAGATGAAGTTGAAAGCAGCAAGAAAGAAACTTGAGCTGAATCCCGAAGAACCTAATAACTTTTACCAGTCGAGTGATGAAGAATCGAGTGAAGAGTCTAGCGAGGAGGATGAAGATGAAAGTGAAAAGGAAGATGTTATCGTCAAGACCGAGCCAGTGGACCCGGATGAATCTCAGTTTTTGAGGAGCAATGAACATTTAGTGAAGACAAAGGCTTTCGAGGATGATCCAGGAATGAATGCATTTATGGAGAAGAAGAAACTCACTTATATAAGGAGGGCTGGAGATTTCCATGCTCCCAATACAGTTCTCTTTGGATATATAAAGCCTCCGTCGGCCTCTGGTTCGGCAAAGTTGAGAGATGCGAAGGAACTAGACAGACTGGGTGGAGTACAGGGAAAGAGGATGTTGCCTATGAAAAGTCTCAAAAGCTTAGCGGAAATGTTGACGAAGGAGAAGCTATTACACTTGTTTAAGTGTATGGCAATGTACTGCTCTTTTACAACGGATAGTCCGCAAGAGTTCTTAAATCATTTGAATGTGGAACATGAACCGCTGGGAATAAATAATTGCGCGAGATTCATTGATTATGAGACGTCACAGTTGCTGAAGGTATTGGCGGTGGCGATGATTATGAATATGATGATTGTGAAACATTTGTATAAAGTATCTTCTCTTTTTAGGATGCCGACTGCTGTTCGTATTGTTCAGCAAGATATAAGCACTACAAGGACTTGGTTCATCACGTGATTAATCAGCATGGCCAAAGCGCATACCAATGCAACAAGTGTTTCTACCGTGCCTTTTATCAGCGTTATGTCGTTAGACATTTTGTAAGTTTTACAAGTACGAGAATTATTAGTTTCATTTTAGGAAATGGCTAAATTGAATCTTTGTTTAGGATATGGAACATCCAACTGAGAATCTCCAAGTGTATAAGTGTGTGAGAAAAATCCAGATGCAAACTCAGGAGGCGACTCTCTTTCAGATCTTTGTTTACAAATGCAATATTGGTAAGTACTTATAGCGTTAAATTTTTAGTATGAGAAATTAAAAATTTAATCTGATTCTCTGATTTATTTTAGACAATCCATCATGCGATAAAACTCGCCGGTTTGTTTTCCGTGAAGACTACCTTGAACATCTTGAGAACTGTGTCCCAAGACAGGGGCTTTATCCGTGCCATTTGTGCGATGAACAAGTCACATTTGAAAATCTGATTGAGGTAAGTGATTATACGAGTTGGTTGAAAAGGGTATATTGAGTTTTGAGGTAATAATTTTTAATGTGAATCTTGCAGCATTACAAGACTCACAACCTCTTCAAGTTCCACTGTTCCTACTGCCAGTTCGGAAGTGAGGTGAAAACGGACTTGGATGAGCACTTTGTTCACGTCCACCCAAACACATCAGGAAGAGTCTTTTACAGAGTGAAGCCTACCGGTAATAATCAAGCTCAGATGGGCGTTGTCCACGGGAGCGTTAATGCATACAAGACGGCTGCCTCGAAGGTCGTTGAAGAGCACACGGACGCTGAAAAAGGGGACGAAAATAAGGCTGAAGGTGATAATGGAAACTTGGAGAAAGAAGCAACTCCAAACTTGGAGACTGGTGGGATTGATGAGGAGGATGGAGAGAAGGGAAGAGTAACAAACTTGAAAGGTCGTGATCTCTATCGCTGCGTCACTGGCGACTGCACCTACTCCTCTGAGGACAGTGAAAGCTTTAAAGAGCATGTGACAAATTGCTCCTCCGTCTCAGATAGTAGGAGCCTCTCGTGTGCTCATTGCGAGAGGAAACTAAAGACTGTAACGAATCTCCTTGAGCATATGAGGGTTCACGGAGAGAAAAAGCAGGTTTGCTCGATATGCGCCTTCCGTTGTTGGACTAGTACTGAAATTACGAAGCATGTTAAGGTGAGAAATTGCACAATTTTTGATAATATTTGTTACTCGGTAAATGTAGACAATTAACGATAATGTTTTTGTATACAGACCGTGCACAAAGTCATGAGCTATAAGCTAATCAAGAAGGAAGCTACAGAGACTGATGTTGATCCTGATGTTGTTGCCTTCCCGAAAGATGTCTTCGTCAAGTCTCTTTGTGACATCGAATCTTTTGAAAATAATTACTACTCATTTACAAAGAAGGCCGTTTACTCGTTTGAGAACATCGATAAGCTGCCGATGTGTAAAGTATTTAGGTAAGAAATATAATTGCCTTGTTTGATTCACTATCTTTACTGAATATTTAAAACTATTTGTCTAATTGAAACCTAATATTTTTTCAGTGCTGATCTCTACTGTGCTATGTGTTCCTATTCAACTAAAGTTCGGACCAATATCATTCGTCACTTGGGAATACACAAATTGGCATTAGAAGATGGGATGACTGTGGTTCCCATTATGCCCCGGATTAACCCAGTGCCATATCTGTCTCGGGAAAGTCTCGAGTTTGACAAGATGATGAATTTGGCAGCAAGTTCTCACAAAACTGATGGGTAAGCAACCGTTTTAAAGTTACTGTAATATCTTTAGCCAAAGTCCTTCTCCCCTCAACCTTCATCAACCTTCTTCACCTTCTCATTTTTACCTGTCAGACTTTACCCAGCTATTGAAGAAAGACCTACCTTTATCTCTCTACCTAAACTTTAACCACTCGTAACCTCTTTTCTAATTTACTCAGCAGCATAGTCTTTTGCAGTTACAATTAGACAAAATGTTGTTTTTAAAATACAGTCCGTATGATTGCTTTGGTTTTCAAACAATGTTTAAACATTTTAGTACTGCTGCAACCGCTGACGAAGTACGAAAACTGCCACAATTCGTCAAGGACCAGTTCCGGTACGTGTGTAGTGTTTGCGACCATATCACAAGCGACGAGAGTTTACTCCAAACACACATTAAGGTCATACACAGCGAGGTGACTCTTTATCAATGTCCTCACTGCCAAAAGTTTCCAGAGTCAAGTAAGTAACTGCTAGTTAAATAATTGTAATGTTGCTCAGAAGTATATAGTATAGATCTTTAACCTTTTCATTATAAATTTCAGAAGACAACCCTGAATATACTGTGCCATTAGATAAAATCGCTAACCATTTGCGGCTGCATGGGTCTAAATTGTACAAGTGTGGCCATTGTACAGTAGTTCATCATCAGTTACGTTTGATGGAGAAGCATATCCCAGAGAAACATCCAGAGAAGAAACCAATTCACTATTTAATCCGAGACGTGGATCCAGACGGAGTTCCATCGAATAGACCAAGTACATCTGGTATCAATAGGAGGCAATCTGCAGATGACCCGAAGCTCTTAAACACGGAGAAATGGAAATGCTTTCTGTGTTCATCCAAAAGCATTTTTGGTTCTTGGGAGGAGACAAAGTCACATTGTGAATTGGTTCACAAAGTTAACAGTCAGTTTACGTGCCTCGTGTGCGACTTTTCATCCGATGATGTGACAGAAATGGTTACACACTGTAAGGAGAACTGCAAGTCTGAAGAGAAAAACAAGATATTAGTCATGTTCTCAAAGTAAGCCTTTAAAATAACTGCTTTTCTAATAATTTTTATTGCTTTTTTAGCGAATTTAATATAATTTGAAATATTTTACTTCCAAAGGTGTGAAGCATTCGATGGAGAAGATTACACTATGACTACACCAGTCTGGAAGAGACACGGAGGTGCGGTCCGCCATATCCACGGAAACTTCACAGAAGACTCTGTCGCGCTCATAAAACACTACACTAGTCAACAAACTAGTAATAATGATCAACCACTTGCTGCAACATCGCCAACTAAAGGAGCAAACCAGGTATCATCTGTAACATCGAAAAATCCTATGAAGCCAACAACATCAGCCAAGGCTAGGAGGAGCGTAGGATGCTCAACTCCTTCCAAGCAAAGTGCGCCGAAAACCCCTGTTGCTACTACAGGTTCTGTATTAGCCGGCGACCAAAGGCCCGAATTTAAGTTTGCATGCACAAAGTGCAAAATCTATAAAACGAAGCAACTTAGCGAGCTCAGAATCCATTTACTGAATGAGTTGCGGTATAAAAGGTAATATTCTACATGAATAGTTGAGAAGCCAGCATTATAATATCACTTGCATGAAATGAATGCTAATCTTGATTTTATAAAGGTGGAAATGCATGACATGCGATACAACATTTACAACGGAGAAATCTCTCAAAGGTCATATTGAAAAGGATCATCAGAAATCGTTCGAAAAAGGTCTTTATGAGCTCCTGCCAGAAGTACCTGAAGTTGAGGCTGATGTAAGTATTTTTTTATTCTTAAGGTTCCTTTGCATTGTTTCATGTTTTATAAGGTTTTTGTAATTTGTGTCTCTCCTCTTCCAGATTAATACATGCATGGATGAACAAATCCAGCTATTTAACTCGACTGTTTTGCAAGCGCAGATATGAAGACACGTTTACGATTGGGTTGTCGATTCTTGATGAGCAAATTAAATCTAAGCGCTCATCGACCCAATCGTAAGTATTTTTAGGTGAAAACAAATATCAACTAACTCCACTTTCCGTTATCATTTATCTCCGCATGATAACCTCAATCGATTAAGTCTAGTTAATTATTTTCGTTTCTCAATGAAACAAGCTATCACGATCTTCAGATCTTAGGTATTCGAATTATGGTCTCAGTCTCACATTTTCAAACTCTTAAAGCATAATATATTATCTAAGAAACGCAACCGTATGGCATAATTAATTACCTGATCAAGGCAAGTATATGCCTAAGTATAATCGATGTAACAACTAACTTTTATTAATTGAATTAAGCATAATTTGTGTATGAAAACGACCATAATATATTATGCGACCTGTAATTTTTCCATTTATTGGAAAAGGGCTGATCACCAACAACCCTTAAAACTAGAAGGGTGTTGTGTGTAAACTAAATGTAGTTTACTAACTCCGTAGTCGAGATCTTTGAGCTAGAAGAAGTTCTTGAAATAGTTGGTTTAGTTTTACTGTATCCTCTAGCAAATAGAATATTTTTATGACGAGTAAAGCTAGGGGTACGCAACCATGAATTTGTAAATATTAGAAGAATCATTATGAGAAGAATATTGTGTGAATTTTCATAGTTTTAGTCTTTATAAATTAAGAGGAACGATGACTGTTAAGGGTGAAGATGTGATTTGTATTATTGCAAAATGCAGAGTATGTAATTATTGTTTGAGTTTTCGGATGTCGACAAGTTTGAGATGCTTTTATATAAAGCGTTATCATTAAATATTTTTAATGTATTGTGGTTGTGTTTTTGTAGAAGTTTGAATTTCATAATCTAGCAATTAAATATATTATTCTGATAGTCAATGTATTTGTATAATTATTGGAGATTTAAGATTGAAATTGTTGTTGACTGTGGAAGCTTATTACGGCGGACGGTTTGAATAAATATTTCGGACGAGATATACATCGAATTTGATTTGGTTTCTTGAGCATGTGTAAAGGAATAATCATTCTAACCTGACTTGTTCACTTGCATAGTTTCATTTAATTGACATTTTCTACCCAGCCCAGTCCAAGTTTGTCGGTTTCTTCGAGTCATGATGGATACGTAAATGATCATTAATGAGGTATTAGGTTTTGGAGGGTGTGGTTCCTTTCAAAGTGCTAAAGGAATTTTTTTAAAAAGAAAATGAAGGAAAACTAGTCAGAGTTTATATGAGAATAGGGAGGGAATGAAAAGGTGTAGATGCTACATGTTATGGAAAAAATTAAATTCAAATCGCATCCCAGCAACCTCTCCCTTTAATCCTTTAAATTACATAGTTTAAAGTTTATTATAGTTATTTAGCCTGGCACGCACACGATGCCACATCATCGTTTTGCCTAAATGGGTAAAAACTATTACGCAAATGGTTCTAAAATTTTCCATGATCGACATATTGGGAAAGTATGAAAATATTTTCATTTCCCTTTTGCGGGTTGGGGCTGAAAAAGACTTGCCAGGAAATGGTAATTCTATCTGGAATTTTTTTTTACTGTGGTAATTGTCTCATCATTATATTGGAGAGAAAAATTTAGCCCAGATTCCAGCGAGAAAGAAAGTGCTTAAGGGCATCTCTCCATACTAATAAGTCACTAGTGTAATAAAGCATTGTGAATCGTACCGTTATTAGGCGTTACTGATATGGCAGGATTAAAGTGGTTAGAAGCCACTACACCGCAAGGGTTCCATGAGTTTTTTTTAACGTGGAGGAAAATGAAAAGCAACCCTTACCTGTTCTCTCTATCTCATATCTCATTTAACTCATTGTTTTCTGAGGAATTCACATAACAATTTCTGGTCCTACTACAAGTCTCATTCCTTTGGAGGATGATGATCTAGCATAGAAGAGGAAGCAGCAGGGTGTCAGCCAATACGTATTTAAAAAACAACTGGGTAATTGGTAGAATCCTTTACTTTCTTCCTTACGCATAATGAGCCGAGTTGTCGGAGCCTCTTGAGCTAGTATTTTTGTACCGACTTTCATCAGGTAAGGCAGAGTGAAGAAGGCTGTGGAGAAGTGCGTAGAGAGCTCTTGTCGGTACGCAAAGGCAAATTCGGGGCAGAGTGAGAAGCTTTGAAATTTTATTCTTGATTGAGTGAAGTGTTGTTTAGAGTGAAAATTATTTTGATAATTTAAATAATTTAGATAATTTTATCGATATTGAGAAAGCGAAAAAAGTTTTTAAAAAATGTCGCAATTACGCTTTAGCTGGAATTATCCAGTCTGCTTGTTTCTCGTGATTCTATTTGTTTTCAAACCGGAAATTGCAATTGGTCAGTTGGAAGACGACCTTGAGAATGAAATCCCACGGTTGACTTCCGGAAGCTGTAAGAAAAGTGGGATGTGCTGTCCAGGGCGAGATAGCTCTTGTGTGGTTCAGCAAGCCAAGCCAAATGCTATTATTGAAGATCTTGATGACATACCTTGTTACTGTGACCATGCTTGTTTGAATATTGGCGATTGCTGTAAGGATTTCAAAGCTGCTTGTGGAGGTAATAATTTAAATATTTTATAACATTTTATAATCAAAACTGTACCGTTACAGATACTTCTTTCTTTAACGCTTTTTCTATCCTTTTCATTCTCTATTGTTATCCTTAAATTAAAGCGTAAATGTCACTTTTTGTACAAGCAATTCAATGAATAGGTCAAAGGATGACATTTACAACTCTTTTTTATTAAAATGTACGCACGCACGTGTGTGCACTTTTATATTTTAATCTCATTAACCCTACCACCATCCCATTTTCATGGAAAGTAATATGAAAATCTTTTTTTGGAAGCTGCCAACAATAACGTTTAGCTGAGTTCATTGATGGAAGCGTGCTACATACCATTATTGCAGGTTAAAGAGGTTGCCGAAACTGTGCGTAGAGTTTTTTTAAGGGGACAAAATTCATTGTTTTTCTACCGAAGTAGAAGAGATGGTATAGAGCTCGTGATAAAATCTAATGAGACGACAGTTTTATGAGTTTTCTAAAAATACCTAGTCGGCAAGGCGAAAAAAGATCGGCATTTGCTGGAAAAGGAGCTCATTTTACATATAACAAGTATGTGCTTCTCCCAACCATAATTTTCCCTTTTAATAATATAAAACATCCGCATAATATTTTGTTTTATTGTAGTTGTGTCATTTCATTACGTAGTAAAAGTAGGGAAAAAAGTCGAACCTGAGCTGTTAATTTGTGCAAGTCTGTTGCGTTTTTGAACTTGGAAGATGGTAGAAAAAATCTGAGCATTTGGGCTAAAGAGAGAGATGCCCGGATAACGAGGAAATGGATGAGGTGATGTTAGAAATCTTTTAGTTGAAAATCGACTGGAAGTTGTCTGTCAGTTTAAAAATTTGACATTTGCAGCTGCTTGAAAGAATTAGTAAAGCAATTATTTAGATTTTACTTTTACTTGTTTACTTGGTCCAGTGACTCTAACTTGAAACGGGTTTCAATGTCAATAAGACTGACAATGAGTTGGGCAAATAGAATTTGTATGAAAATGCTAATTCTTTCTTTTATTTTCACATTCCATTATTAATTTAAAGTTTTCGACTGCCACGTCTCCAACTGGGGTCCTTGGTCAGAGTGCGATGTGGATTGTGGAAGCGGTGCAATGACGCGATCCAGGGCTATTATCCAAGAGCCCAAGAATGGAGGAAATCCATGTCCATCTTTAATACAAAAGCGGGGCTGCTTAGGCACAAAATGTCAGCTAAATACTCGAAGCAGTTTGGAAGGTGTGCAGATGGCAAAAGATATATATCTTTACTCCCCAACTATAAATGAACATGAGTTTCATGAAAAAAATCAAATTTTTTATTACAGAAACGGCAATCATTCTACCTGCATCTTACAGCATGAAACGTCGCTTAAACGAAGGAAATGACATTACCCGTAACCTAAGACTTCGATATTTAAAGTACGAGAGAGAGAGACCCGACCCGTAAGTATTTTTTTCATGTTCACATCTTGAAAACTAAATGGCCTGTTTACACTCATAAAAAAAGTTTAAATAAGGAAGTAGAAGTATTGAAAGATTGATTAAGCATTTCACATTTACCCGTCGTGATGATCTGGTCCTTAGGTTTGATTTGAAATTCGATATTGTGAACTACGTAAAAATGTTTCCATGCGTTTCCATTATAAGTTTTATCGCGTTTATAAGGAAAAACGACCTTTTCATGCTTCACTTTCCGCGCATCATTTCTACCTCTTCCAATAAATTTGGGTAAACGTGGTTCACACGTACCGATTTTGATTCTTTTACACACTCCACTTGATTCCGGGTGTCAAGTAACCTTCTGGAATAAACGATAATCCTATCAGCATTAAAATCTTTAGCAGCTGCGCTTTTTTTTAAGACATTCGATCTTGTCTTATTTGTCAATCCTGATATCTAGAAAATATTTTACAGTCATAGCCATAGTGAATTATTCTTTGAAATAGTTGGAATGTCGCTCTTAAAGGTAAACATTCTTGTGATTAGTTACAATCTTTTGATTTTCAGGTACTGCGTCGAATTCGAAGTGACTCGGGCTACCAGAACGTGCAAGGCCGTGGAGAGCTTTCACAGCTTGAGAGAAGGTAACGCCTCCTTTGACAATAAAAGTTTTTATGTTTTGTAACGGTTGCATAATTTCTCTTCTTGGTTAAATAATAATTATTTACAACTTTCAATATCTTCTCATATTGAGCTTCATATAGTCAGTCAATGACCCGGTCAGCGCATCTTTGGAGAATATTCTTCTGTCTTAAATTTTCTTGCTGGCATTATTTTACAACACAAATTTTGTTGGCCCATGAACAAAGAGGTTCGTTAAGCCACGCATGGAATAATCCCTGACGCTAATGAGTAGTGTGTGTAGTAGGAAGATAAAAGTAGGAGGAAGGTGTTGGCCTAGGTTTGGATTTTCGTAGTTTTGTGCATGAATCTTTGAACAATTCTATTTGAATAAACTTTTAAACTAGAGGATCATGAAAATGAAGAAATTCATGAAGAAGAAGAAATTTTTCTTTCTTCATCATTTGAATCCATCGCCCATGTACCCTCCCAACAGAATTTGACTTTAAAGCATAGAAATTCTTTAGCTCTTTTGTTTTTACTGATTCGCGATTCCCCAATTAAAGATAAGTTTACTTTGAATCTTTAGCTTATAAATGCTTAATGAAGGTGACATTAATCAAGTGGCCTTTATCTAAGAATTTTTGTGAATAGTACCTTAAATCGTTGAAGATTTTACATACAAAAGCGTTGACACAAAAGTTCTATTTCGAGTCTAATTCTTAGTAAAGCGATTTCTTGGTATTGGGGCATCTCAAGACATTATCTTTGAAGTCTTTAACTGCTTCTCTACAATTATAAAATGAAAGCTCCTTATAAATTCTGTAAGAGCATAATTTTTAAGTTTATTTGAGGTACACAAAGTCAGAGCTGTCAAAACAATGGAAACCGGGGAAGATTCATGAGTAGCTCCACAGCAATCATTTATGCGATCATGCGTTTCCGAGAACAAACATTTTGTCGGGTTCTTTTCCCATGTTAACACTCTAGAGAAATGGTATATTTCACTCAACAGCAGATGCATCTTTCCACCCAAGTGCCCTCAGTAACTGACAACCTTTTGGAAACGAGTAAAATTATCTCTACCCGACAGGAAAATGCGAATATGAGGTTCAAGAGCAGATGCGTCTATAATTTGCGCAGCTGCATAATAAATTGCATTTGAGCAAAATCCAGGACCCAGAATCCTTCGAAATAATTAGGACGTAACTATCCACTTCCTAGAAGATCCTTTTTATTATTAAGACATCAATTTAGTGGATCTTGTTTACTTTTAATTATAATTAATTAAATTTTCAAGCGATTTTCTTTTGGAAGCAATTCGAGGAAGCAAGTAGCAAATTATTTAAATTGTTCTAATAGTTTCCTTTCATTCTTAGGTAATCGAGTGTGCGTGAGTTGCGAACCGGCTGCACAGCGTCCCTACGTTGGCTACAAATGTGTTGGTTCAGGTGGAGGAAAAGGATTCACGAGTCGGTTCTCAAGTCTGCGGGAACCCTCCTGTCATGGCAAATGGAAGCATATTCATTCCAACTCGACTTGTAGTTGCTCGCGCGGTGCCGACTTTATCTTCGTTTGAAATTTATAATTACTTACATACGTGCAACTCAAAGAAAAAAAGAGACTGGCACTGTATGCACACCCTCTCATAGTATTACTATCTTTTTACTTTTAACGAGTCAGCAATAATAAGAACGAAAAGGGGAAAATGTACGAGTAGCTTTTTATGACTATCACTATCATAATCATAATGATTATCGAGAAATTTCAAAAAAATAATCACTTCTCCAGTGGTTTCATAAATTGGGAGTATTCTTGGCTCCAAGTATCTTGGCTTTTCTTGTAAAATTTTGCTTAATCATAACTTGATATGATGCCAATGCTTGTACTGTTTTAGAAGAGAGGCTTTTAGTGCGTAGACCTATTATAAGACCCCATGTTGGGTACGTGAAGGGTGACGTTAATTAATGAATTTGAATGGGTTGAGAATTTTCAGATTCCAAAGAAAAATCTACACTTGTTAAAAAAAGCTGAAATCTCGATTTAATACTCTATTTGATAAGGGAAAGTATGTCGACATCTTACTTTTAACTCGAAATTACTGCCATTCGACATATTATTCGTCTGTCAAAAATTTCTAACGATAAATCCAAGCTAGGCCAATTAGTGCTGTTATTAATTTTTAAATACGCAACTATTAATGGAACAGCTGCCAGGAATTATTGTAAAGCAATGTAATGCTTCCAGTAGCCCCATGTGAATAAAGGTGTTTCTAAGAGAATGTCAATAATTCTGCATTTATTTCAGAAAAATCATCCAATTTTTCATCGTGGTAAAATGATATATTAGCTGAAAGATATGTTCTTCTGTACAAAAGACATTTTCATGCATTTATTGATCACTGCTGATTTTAATTACAGACTAGAAGTCAAATACTACATTGGTAATTGGCGAGCAAAACTTAAGCAAATCACAGTGCAGTGTTTAATTTGAAGTGATCAATCAAACTTTAGCCCTAAAACTAGTCGTCAGGTATTAAATATTTCATAATCGCACTTGTTTCAAACACCAAAAATAGTTTAGTCTAGAGACAACTATTTCATCTCTCCTCATTAACATCTTTAATCAACACAACGGAAAAGCTCATAGTAATATGGCAACTTTAAAAAATTAAGTAAATTGAAATAGGAAACTCAAAATGTGACTCTAAACAGGAGCTTTCACCGTACAAAATTAAAATAGCAATGATACATTAAATATTACAAATCAATCCATAGTACCTGCTTTCTTTTACTCTATTTACGAAAGCGACTTTCACTAGATATAAGGTATTGGAGTGTTTGAAAAACCTGGACTGGTAATCTTTAACACGGAATAAACTATAGAAACAAGAGCGGACCAACATCTAATTACTATTTCATCACAAACGATTTAGATTACTAATGTATAAATTCTTAAGTTCCGTCTTAGGTATATTTTCGAACAAAGCAGCACGGTTTTGGCAGTCACCTTTCTTCACCCAATGACCATAAACGCGGAAGGCGCAATTATCAACCACCTAAAAACAAAAAAGACATTCGATCAGATTAGCAACTATTCTCATCGAAATAAATTAATGAATTATTCTTCACACCTTTCTAAACGCCTTAATTCGATATGGATCAACTACAGCAGCAGAGATGGATAAGGGTTCAGGAGTTTGTTTTAAGCGCTGGATGCGTACAGCGCATCTCACAAACAATATGGCTAACCGAAAGGACTTGCGGGCATCAAATGGCTTTACATTATAATGCTGTAAAATAACAAAAAGTAATTTAAGTATATCTGAAAAGACTTATAAGATCATCTTATGAATCTTCGTCAAAACTTACCACAACTTCAAAAAATTCATGTCGAAGAGCTTCCTTTACTGTTATCCTTTCCGAGGCATCAACTACCAATAGCTTTCTAATGAGGTCCTTCGGGGTTTCTAGAGAATTATTCCATGCTATATTTTTAAGTAAATAATAATAATTTACCATAATGTTTGACAATTTACCAGTGATTCCATCCCATTCCGGGGAAGAAAATGAGTACTTTCCCTCCATAATATTGCGAAGCATTACCATTTGCTTTCTGTGCCAAAACGGAGGACATCCAACCAACCTATTTAAGTTTAAACATGAACAATCATAAACACATAAAACGAATCGTTTCTAGGAAAATCTGTCACTTACAATGTATACATAATTACGCCACAGGCCCACCTGTACAACAATAAAAACGTCAAGATTAATATTTTTGAAGCCTGACCTATATTAAAGAAAGACCGCACAGACTCGTGTATTTACAGCAAGACAAAATGATAAAAAGCAACAGATCTGAAATACTTTAAAAGTATCTAATACTAACACATCTACAGATTCATTATATCCAGGAGCGTCGTCGTACATCGCTGCCTTCAACAGCTCTGGTGCTAAATACCCACGTGTCCCACAAACTTCTACAGAGTTGGAAAGTCACACAAAACCCACCAAGACCAATCACCATCCAATTCAAGAGATTGGAGAAAACAGTAGAGACCAGATACATGCAAACACGAATCAGAAAGAAAAATCATCAGTTTTAAGGAATAAATAGTCATGAAATTCACATACACATCAATTTTCTCAGTATATCCATCGGTATGTTCGAACATGTTAGATCGAATCATTTCTGGTGCTAAATACCCCGGCGTCCCACATAAATCTAAATAAATTAACACCCACAAGACTCATTTAAGTATACCAGGAACTACAGTATGGAAACAGTAAAGACTTTTCCATTTTTTATTTCTTAATTAAAAACTGCAAGAATAAAGCACATACTAGTGTTTTTTAACTGACACATTTTGCGGAAAGTAGATATGCAGATTCTTTTACATGAAAGACTACTTAAACATTTACACTGGATAAAATTGCAATTACCAAAAAGCTTTTCTTCTGGCTCGAGAACTTTCGCAAACCCAAAGTCAGTTAGTTTGATATTAAAGTTGTCATCCAAGAGAATATTCTCTGGTTTCAGATCCCGATGGACAATATTTTTACTATGCACGTATTCCAACGCTTCTAAAAGCTGTTTCATGATGTATCTAGTTAAAAATAAAAAAACAATTATATTACTTTGCTAAGTTATGATACATGTCAAAAAGAATTCCTTACAAACCTTGTCTTCTTCTCTGACAACGTCACAACGTTGGTTAAGTAGTCAAACAGTTCCCCATTTCGGCAAAGTTCAAACACCAGGAATATAAAAGTGTTGCTTTCAAACACGTCATGTAGTTCGACTATTACAAAATCATTTAATTAATTGACCAGCAACTCAGCAGGGGATCGCTTATCAACAAGACTCACTTATAAATGGATGACCTGCTACAAGCCGAAGAATATCCACCTCACTCAACGTTGACTCCCTGACCGTGTGTGAATCATTATCTTCGTTACTTAGGTCAATGATTTTTGCCGCATACTCCCTTCCCGTCTCCTTCTCAACGCATCTCCTAACTGTTGAACTTATTCCTCTGCAAAAAAAAAACATATTCAATTGTCAATTTACGAACACAACAATTAAATATCTCACGCCAGAAACATACATACCTTCCCAATACCTCCTTAGGCTCATATTTCGCATAGAATTCTTTTGCCGCATCTTGATCCGGAAGAATGTCGTCGTTTTCATCCCGAGCCATATTAAATCCACAACTCAAACTTTCCACTTTCTTTCTACCGAATTTCCAAGTCCCTATAGATGATAGATTATATTTACATATTAGTTTAGTAGCCATAAACATTACTCAACTTAAAAGATAAAGATACAAACCTTCAATTACATCTCCTTTCAGTGTTCAGCCAGTTATCCCTTTCCCTCACCACCTTTAAAGAAGCTTCAAGGTTAATCCTTAGGTCCTAGATCATTTATGATTTGGAGTCATCCAACATTACTTTAAACTTCCAAAGCTACAAAATCAAAAGAACCAATCACCAATTATATTTTACCAAACTATTCCAATCTTCTTACTCCAATACCCCTTCACTCAATCACTTTCTTATTCCAACCTCCACCTTTCTTAAATACTCAGAATGGCTTCTCACGTGTCAAAAGTTGGAAACAATTTCCCAAAAATATTATCACCTCAGCCAAAAAAAAACTTAAACCTTATCATATTAACCATGTCAGCAAGTCTCAAAGAAAGCACGATCAAATCTCAAATTCTGACGCTGGAAAATTGCCCAAAATCTTTCATAGATATCGCCATCTCCTCATAAAAGCCTCTCTTTATCTTTTACAATTTATAATTTAACTTACATTATTTATCTCCGGCTAAATTCTCATCCCAACTATTTACAATTCCATCAAACCAACCAGTCCAATTAAATCTGGAAATCTCAATCAAATCACGAAATTTTTGAAGTGAAAGATGCGCATTGCGTTTCAACATCTGATTCAAAAAACACTTTACATAACACAAAGATATGGGATGTGAGAGAGAACGAGTTTTATACTATTGTTTTGTACGAACCAGTTTCGTCTATGATGGGGCATGTGCGAATGCGAATCTGAGAAAAGTCAACAAACGCTACTGATCTATGCTACAGGTTGAAAACATAATTAAGTCAACGGCATTTTAAATTTAAATCATAATTAACTCATTTCATTAATTCAGTACATTTCCATTTATCTCGGCTCCGTTAGCAAAGGGCCTCTCTGACTCCTTTTTGCTTAGAATTTGGATAATCTTTTTGTCTTTGTCCCCGGATCTAATTCTGGATCGGGTACCTTTTCTCTCCCTTTCAGGTCCTTCGAAAAACTTTCATAGCTTCTCTCTCTCTCTCTCTAACAATAGCGTCCGAAGTCCACTACTGTTAACGTTGCACGTAGTCCCAAAAGTTACCTCTTTTTTACCTCCTCTCCATTTACCCACGTATTTCGCCGAGGCTAATAAAATTCCGGTAAAATTCCGCCCAACTTGTTACCGTTGTGCGAAGCCTTTTATATCGAAAAATAAGCCATTCTACACGCATTTCTTAAACTTAATAGATTATACAAAAAACTTTGTACACAGCTAGTTCATTGAAGTTCACTATTCTCTCATGTACCCTCAATTTTGAGTACATTTTTCTCCTCTCACGTATAAAAAGTACGTAGAGGAGGAGTAATCAGAGAGTAATATATGATGGGTTTGACTAGAATTTAACATGGCTTGTTGCAGAGGTAAAAGGTACAGTTTGAACATTGAAGGGAAGCAAGAGAAGGGCGAAAAGGGAAAAAAATGTACAGAAAAGTTTTGTGTGCGTTTCATATATATTCGAGTAAAAGTGGTACATTCTCTTCAAGAGAGAGAGAAATAACCTGTGAGTTTTGTACGAGTTGGATAAGGAAGTCTTGATACGAGAGAGTAGATATGTCGTTCTCGTTGTCGTCGTTAATCTCGCCAAAAATATTACACTGCTGTTAAACTCAATTTTTCCACTGACAAAAAAAAAACAATGCTAAAAAATAATAAAATTTTTGGCTACTCCTATTCCATTAGTGCCCCACGTCACAACTAACTTTATAACTTTAAAAGAATTTCTCTAAATATTTAGTTTATAAGGAAAGTGATTTGAGGAAGATTTGAATTAAGTTAAGTACCTGAGTATTTAGGAGGTTTCAAGTGAACTATCTGGGGAAGGCTCCAGAGAAATGGCTCGTCTAACGGACGTCTTTAGGGAGGGCGAAACTGCGTATAGAGGACTGAAACATCGCCGAGTACCTATCTTCATCGATGATAACATTTCGGTAATTTTCTTTGATACTTTTCCACCCTTTTATATGTCACTTTTCTCTGTAATTAGCATGAATGCTTATCTTGGGTAATTTTTATGTTTTCGGTGAAAGAAATTAATTGTTTTGAAAACGTTGGTGGTTGAGGTAAATGTTGGTGGCCTCAGCTGACTTAATTAAGTTGTTGGCTTTTTGGTGACAAGCCGTTTTTAGAATATGGCCCCGGGAGGCCAACGACTTAGGTTAAAGAAACGTCGACTTTAGATTCTTAGTAATTGGAAGAGGTCAG
The DNA here is from genome assembly GCA_027743725.1 of Rambutsinella grinnellia. Lineage (NCBI taxonomy): Eukaryota > Metazoa > Arthropoda > Collembola > Entomobryomorpha > Entomobryidae > Rambutsinella > Rambutsinella grinnellia. Next base: position 97,234 of record JAHZMU010002998.1, read on the forward strand.
CGGAGTTTCCAAGCAAATCTATAAAATTCTATTGTTCTTGTTCTTGGAATCAGTATTTATAGGGAATTTGTGTTAGTTAACGTTTTTGTTTTTGAGATGGGGCAATGTCCCAGGGGCGTAGCGCTAAATTCTTTATTTAATTAATAATTTTGGGGAACAAATAAATTCAATTTTTAAACTTAATTACAGTTTGTGATGGATATGGACCCCGAGTATTTGACTGGGGAGGAGATAGTCGGTCCAACCAAGACGGAGATGGACCAGTTCCTAAAGAAGTTCAAGATGCTTACTAAGGCTGAGTTGGAGGCTGCTCTTCGCGTCAGTCCGGATGACTTTGTGTCCGTACTTAATCAAATGGTCCCTTGCGTAGGTTGTCGCAAAAGGTTGGTGGACGAAAGTCTTAATGATTTTTTTTAGTGTAACTTGTCTTAATTGGGTAATAATGTAAATAATTTGTTTCTTTTAGTGCTGAAAATGTGTTTCATCACTACCAAGAGGGTCCCAACTATGGATTTTATCCATTGTGTGTGGACGAGAACGGTATTATGTACCTTGCAAAGGATAAGGTGGCTCCGAAGTTTCTCTGTACAATGTTTCATTGTCCCAGGTAAGATTTTTAATTGGGGTTTGCTATTGCTGCCGACAATTGTAGTTAGAAAGGGTGTGTATTTATGTGGGAATGTTTATTTGTAGCATGAAGGTGCAAAGTTTGATTGATTCCCTGAGCAAATGCAAGTCTGGGCGCAGGTGCGCCCTCCATTCCTTGGAGTCTCAGAGGATTCGAACAGTTAGCTCATGGGTGGATGTGTGGGATTATATGGATGAAAAGTGCCAGCAGAGGACAGTCATGGTTGATTCCAAATGTCTGATCGAGACTTTAGAGCGGTACCTTAAGAAACATCGATTTTGTACGGAATGCAAGTCGAAAGTCTTGCGCGCATACAATATTCTGACTGGTGAGCTTGATCCTTCGTCTGAGTCTGGATATATTTCTCAACTTTATGATGGCATTGAGTGCTGCAAAGAAGATCAACATTTACACTTATTGTGTAAGACAGAGTTTGTTAGTCGCTTGATTGCAAAGGCTGTTCCAGAGTTGGTTGGAAGGTATGGCGTTTATATATCTTGAAAACGTTGCAATTGTAAATTATAATAAATAAAAATTATAATGAAACCTTTTGTTTTTTCCACTCTAAAGTTCCCGACGAGAGCGTCATGCCAAGACCATGGAGATTGCACAGGAAGAAGTTCTGACATGTTTGGGTTTATGTGTCTTCGAACGTCTTCATCGCATTCAACAACGCTTTCGCGAAGAAGAGCGAACGTGGGAAATCATCATGTGCACTGCTATTCAGGCACTTCGTCGTAGTTTTGAATTAGCAGTGGAGAATAAGCTTGGTGTATCCCAGTTGGAACTTCTTTGCCAGGAACTAAATAAAGAAGAATTGGCTAAGCAGCAGCGCAAGGAACGCAAGAAGCTGAACCGTAAGAAGAAGAAGGAGAAGAAATCTGAAGAGGGCATTGAGGCCGAGGTGGCATCATTGGTAATGCATTCTACAATTACGTAATTTAGAACTTGAACTTCAAGTCTTGAAGTCTTGAAGGAATTTATTTTGATAATTGGTTTATAACGTGTTACAGGCTGAGGAGGAGGAGGAGGAGATTCCTAAAGAAATTGAGACTGCTGAGGATGCAAAGGTATGATTATTGAATCTTTCGTACTTTTGCAATAAAGTAAATATGTTATTGTTTCATTCCTTCATTATACCTTTCTTTCTTTGCTTGTTCATTTAAAGGAGGGTGATATGAAAGATGTTCAAGCGGACGAAGATTCTTGTCAGTGCGAGCCTGCCGATGCTGCTCAGAATAAAAGTAGGAAGAAAAAGTCTGGAAAGGGGAAAGGGAAGAATAAGACAACTGAAGGTTCTGAACTCCCTCTTCGTGAGGTTGCCAACGGTGGTGTCAAGCCTGAATCCCACGCAAAGCCACAAAAAAGTGGCTCTGCTTCTCTCTGCCAAGAGTCTCGGTGCTCTTCCGAATCATCTCGTGATGGTGGGTACTCGTCAGAAAGTTTGGGAACTACGTGTAGCTCATTGGAGGGTTCTGAGATCGCTTGTGCGGACGATTGCTGTCGTTTGTGCCCTGATTTTACGGAGAACGAGCCAAGGATTGTTCAAGGTCCTTACCGCAGCTTGATGGAACAACTTGAGGTAAGTACAAATGTCTTTTTTCAATCCGTATAAGAGATATGACCCTTAAGATATTATGACTTAATACTAATATTATAAAATATATGATACAGGATGCGGGGGCAAGTG
>JAHZMU010002999.1:0-10866 GCA_027743725.1 Rambutsinella grinnellia
CTCCCAGAAAAAGAGAATACAAGAGAGTTCCATCCGCGTTGCAATCCCTAAAGGAACCTCCCACATTTACTAACAGTTAGAGGGAAGGAAAAGGTGGAGCAGGCAAAGGGGGAGAAGCACAAGAGCAGTTTAATGTAAGTACGCTCTAAATTACATGACTTTTTTTTCCTTCATCACGTCCCTCTTCAAATTTCACTTTGGTGGTGGTGCACTAAAATGGAGAAACGGAATGGATGCCCGCCGGTTTTTTACTTGTTTGCTACCTATTATAATACAGTGGCATTGTAGCCCCATTTTCACAAACTTTCTCCTTGTTTCTACTTTCACTGAGCGACTTAACTTAATGAAAGTTGAACTAGCTTTGCGAATTTCCTATGTGAACGCCAACAAAACCAACAGAGTATAATTTTAGCGTCACTATTAGAACATCTACTTTCTGTTTCAACGAAAAATGGGAACATACGGTTTGTCTTACTTGAAAAAGTAGCTGGTCATGTATGAATGAAAGAGTTTGGAGAAAAAGTAGAAAAGTTTGTGAAACTTTTTGCAACGTTCTTCATGTTTTCAGAATCAAAACGAAATCAACTCAAGAAAAAATCACTTTCGAATCACTTGAGTCAACAAGAGTAAGAAAGCTTGCTGACAAGTTGATCTTTTCTCTTTCACTCTGAAAGGTAAGTGAAAGGCACAGATTAAAAAAGTGACCAAAGCAATCTGTCTTCTCTTATTACTTTTCTTAGCCGTAGTCAATCCTCATCTAATCACTGCTCAAACTTGCTCAAATTGATCTTTTTGAATTTATTTTGTGGTGCAATTAATGTCAGAGATTGATTAGATTTTACTTCAGGAAAGGCTCATTTTATAGCAAACATTCAACCTATTACTTCACGCATATTCCCAAATTTCTCAATAATTCATTTACCCTTTCCACTAGCTTTTGCTTTCCTATTACTATCCTATTACCAGCCTTTACCATGTCGTGCCATATTGTAATTGAGTTCTTAAGTCGGAAAACTCCACGCAGGCAAAAACGCCATATTGAAACTGTAATTTGGAACGAATTAAAACTTAACGAAATATTACCGGTAGGAAATTGTGATTTAGGTTGTTTCTAGCTACGAACACCTATTACGACAGTGGCCACCGGCACATATTTCGTTCTACCCAACAATATACCATTCCATTTCCTCCTGTTTAGAAGCGATTGCGAGTAGCATGATAGAATTTATATGGAATATAGAAAGACGCAATTTTTACTTAAGACATTCTTAAAGCCCCAATAGGAAACTTCTAAAGTGAACTATGTACAAGAGTGCGGCAACACATCCACTTCCAATATGGAAGGCTTGTGACAGCATCTCCAAGCAAATTACTTCAAGCAAAAACTCTAGAAAATCGCCAAGTATTTTCAGCTCACACCTACAATGACGTAGCAGACTTCAACTGGTGCGGCATATCCTAGGGTGGCCTAATAAGTTTACTTCCGTTTTTCTCATCAACCGATCCATGTAAGCACGCTGATGGGTGAGGTAGGAAAAGTGAAAAAAGAAAGTCAGGTGAGCGCTATTTCCTTTCAAGAGTGAAAAAATAAATCAAATTACTGGATTACACTCGTTTCTCTTCTGCTATTACTACATTATAAGTCTGTTCCATGGAGTGAATGAGCACAAATAACCCCACAGGTGCTGGCACTCCAAGACTCTATTGTGAAGTTGGAGGGGAGGGAAAAGCGATCATATTTCAATTAGATTATTGTACACAAGCTTCGGTCGGTTGGTGGTGGGTTGTTGAGGTGAACGGTTTTTTTGCTTCGTTGACTAGCTATTCTTCGAGCAAAGAAGATACAGAGTTAACGAGAGAGAAATTGGTTCCGTTCACAGCCCAGTATTTTTCGATCCATCCATCTATCCTTCGATACAAAAAATTCTCTTCGGATACATTTGGCTAAAGTACATTTTGTTCAGTGTGAAGTAAACCTTATTGTTGGCGTTATATGAGAGAACGTGAATCTAAGACGGAGAAACAATAAGTGAATCTAATAAAAATACGCAGCGTCAGTATCCTTGTATTACGTTTTGCTAGAAGGTGAGGAGCCATCCGCATTCTACTCTTAACCTCTCGCCTCTTTCTCTTGTTTCAATTTTTAAAGATGCTTCTTCGCTTTTGCGAAACATTTTTCATACGTGTTTGGAGTGTTTTCATAAATTTAGGGCTCATTGGGGAGCTTTTCCGTGAAGGAAGAAAGGATAGTCAGTGTGCAAGTTTGGTCTTGTGCATATTTCTGCTCTCCTTTCAATTTTTGCTGTGAAATTGAGGAGCGAACAAGAGTACTAAATGCTAATAGTAAGATTGCTAAAAGATCGAGATTTCATTCGGAATCTGTATGAATACATAAATGCAGTAAATATAAATGATCTTACTTGTATGTAGGTACGATTTACTGGAATTTATATGGTACTGTCGTGAATAAGGAGCAATAGCCTAATTTGGTAAAGACCATTTTATTTTAATTAAAATCTTATTCTGTTTAATTAAATGCAATCGTAAATTACAAAAATTATTCGAAACTTACCTTAACTTTCACATTCGTATCAATATACAAGGATGCGTTTTTCAACTGAGCTCCCACAAACGTCTCGTCTCTTGATGGCATAAACCCTAATATTCCAACGTTGTATTCTCTGCAGTACTTATCCAACAGTTCTTTGTTCCACTTGTCCATATAAAGGTACTTCGTGTAGTTCTCGAACACGATAGTCCCAAATCGTCCTTTGTCTCCGTTTGTCATGATTGGTAAAGATCTGCCGGATACCTCGACTTTGTACCTGCAAAGAGAAATATGAAGCGCTTAGAAATATTATCCTCGGGGATTTTCTTTAAAAGACTCCAAATTATTTCTTCACAAAACAGCTTTCATAGATATGTGTATGCAATTTAAAATTCTGAACGTTCATCAAGAAGGATTCCAGATATAAATGATGATTTACTACAATCACTGTCATTTCGAAGGCGGTCCTACAGTAAATTCGCTGAATAAAACTTCCATCTTCTTAAAATTACAACCATTTCGTTGCACATAACTTGTAAAACTAGTGGTAATAATAAAAAGCATAATCAGTATGCAAACAGCGTATCAATACATCTCTTGAAAAGCACATAAAAGCCTACATGATCTTATTAAAATCACCGGAGAAATCCTTTTTACGTATTTCTTAGAAAAAGACATTGCTTATTTTGCATGCGAGGTAGTAAGCAGGTTATATAAAGACTTGTAAAATCCAACTTTTTAAAAGCTTAAATAGACAGTTGTTCCACCTCCACTTTATTCATAGAGTTTTATAAGTTTCATAAATATTTTACATATTTGTAATGAAAATTATAGCCCAAAGCGAAGTAAAAGTTTTTTTAGGNAAAAGACATTGCTTATTTTGCATGCGAGGTAGTAAGCAGGTTATATAAAGACTTGTAAAATCCAACTTTTTAAAAGCTTAAATAGACAGTTGTTCCACCTCCACTTTATTCATAGAGTTTTATAAGTTTCATAAATATTTTACATATTTGTAATGAAAATTATAGCCCAAAGCGAAGTAAAAGTTTTTTTAGGCTCCAATCTTTTCATGGTTTAAGAAATGACGAATAAATAAAGCAATCCGATTACCAATGAATGGAACTTTCGTAAGAACATTAAGCAGTGAAAGCAGCTAAATATGATGACGCAATTCAGAGTAATTTTAGTTTATTATTTTAATGGAACTAAAATATTCAGAGTTACAAACTCATCGTTCTAATACGGAAGAAAAAGATAACCCACTGGGTTGCAAGCCAAACCAAAATAGGCATTTCCATTGATAATAGTTCAACTTCTTTCTAAAGTTTACATGAGTATTTTGAATTGCCTGCTAACATTACTGTAATCGTTTACACACCATTCTTCGACATTTATCACTCCAAAATATTTCCGGGTATTGGGCCAACCCTATAAGCAGATGCATTACTCCTCAACCAATTCTAACAAATGTGCCCTGCTTTATCATCATTTTCCTAACCCTTTCTCATTTCTCCATCATGTATACCTAAATGATTATGTAGGATCAAAGGAAATGATCCCATTGACTAGCCAAAGATAGGCTTTATTACGCAATTTTGAACTGAAACCTGCCATAAAAATACCATCTCATTATGAAAATCTTCTCTTTCTTGGCAAATGTCAACCTCAATAATAATGTCAATGAAGGGGAAGAGGAAGAAAATTCACATTATTATGTACAACCTTAAACATTTACACGTTTGCAATCTCAAATATGACATTTTCTCCTATCTCGTCGCTTCTTCTGCCATCAATGACATCATACTTAATGGAACCTACCAAATAAAACCTTTAAGCTTTTCACTTTTCCGAAATTGAAATATCCATTCATGTATTTTAAACCAGTTCTATCCCCCATCTTTCTGACTGCTTTGAAAATATGAAGGAAAGGTGAACATGAAGATAATTTGTACCTCATACAGTATGAGTGAAAGCGGGTAAGATCTTTCTCGATAGTAAATATTCAGTAGTAGTCCCTCATATATAGGTCCCAACAGTGTCACAACTCAGATCCTGAGCTAATCAGACTACGTACCCAACCGATCCTATAAAGCCCTGGAAGATGTTGCCCTTTAAACGGAAGTAATGTTTGAAGTGCACCTCTTCCTTTCCATGAGCTCTTTCAACAAAATCCTTCTATATGTTCCTCTAGTGAATAGAATTTTCTACAGAAAAAAAGCTCTCTCCTTCACAAGGATTTATTCTTCCGCTATTACCTCCAAAAGCTCATGAACTTTTCTCGGTAGTTTCCTCCTCCTTAAAATTCATTCATTCCGGTGTTGTGTCGTTTTGTGTGACCGTGTGATGTAAAAATCGGTTTACCAACTGCTAACCCATCACTTCATCTGACTTTCTCCATACAGTTTGTAATAAAGTGCCAATAACGTATGCTTCCTAAGTACTCCACAAACTAGTTACATAGTTTCCTCACACATTTGACAAACTACGCGAGAGAGGAAAGGAGAGAGGTCGAAAACTTGTCCGACGTCGACAACCAAGAGAAAATTCATTTTTCACAAAAAAAAATCTTTTAGAGGAACTACTAACCGTCATGGAAGAAGAAAGCAAAGTTTCTCTATAGTCTTACAAGGAAAAGAAAAAAACTTCTCGATTCACACTTTTATTTTATAAATTTGAAAAGCTTTACACTGGGGAGATGAGATGTGGGAGGGATAGTTAATGCTTAGCTGAGAAGAAAGTATTTCAGTAAACCACAAAAGATGTCGAAGAAAAAGTTGATAGTAGATTTATAAATTTGAAAAGCTTTACACTGGGGAGATGAGATGTGGGAGGGATAGTTAATGCTTAGCTGAGAAGAAAGTATTTCAGTAAACCACAAAAGATGTCGAAGAAAAAGTTGATAGTTGGAGCGACTCTTAGGTCCCCTTATAATAATAAACGCACGTGAACATAATTTGCAGTGGTTGCCAGTTTGGAAATGTGGAAAGTGTATAAAACAGTGAAAACGCGTCACAAGTTAAGTCATCTCTAAGAAAAAACTTCACTAACTAAACATCTGGCTTGCCCCTTGCCCCACACCCAAATGATCATGATAGGCGTGAAGTTAAGCTTCCATTTATAATACGAATTAGTGAGTAGGGGACATTACCAACAATAAATAAGATGAAAATGACATTGCCACTCCTTAATTAAGCTTTTCCCAGTTACTTTCCGACTTTCTCTTACCAACTCAACTCATATTAAGCTCTGCCATGATGATCGTCACCAATTTTATGCCTTTCTTTCCTATGAAAAGATGAAGAAAAAATTTCTTTCAACAAAGTTGCTAAGTTTTTAACGTGAAACCTACAGTATACCAAGTCACCTAATTAATTACATGTTAGAGGGAAAATAACCGTCGTTCTCGTAAAAAGATTTTTTTACTACTTTATTTATTTCAAACTTGTGCCTTTTCGCTTATGAGAAAATTTTGAAAAAGAAGTTTGATATTGTGAAAGCTGTAAGTTGACGAGAGAAAGTAACTAGTCAGTTCCTATGAAATGATAATCAGGATAGTAACATAACCGAATATAGAGTCTATATGATAGACATTTTGTAAGCCTTACTTTCTCCTGACATCATTAATACCGCTGTATTCAGTTCGTTGCTTCAATGTCTCCGATAATTCAGAGCAGAACATAAAACCAGCCTATCAGTATGATATAACTCTACAGGGGAGAGGTCATATTTCTATGTCAGAACCCGAGATCCTAAAATTCGGTAAAACGTGATCCCATGACCAAACTTCATATGTCAACATCTCACAAAGAAAAATGGACTGGACTTGGACCTACTTTCATCACAACAATAGAACGATAGAAGATTGTCATTATTTTGTGTATTCCTACAGTTCCTAACCATGATCATCAACCTACTTCCACAGCTACAAAACTTCAGTTTACATCAACACACTACACTGCACAACCCATGCATGTCTTGCGATCGTAACAGTCTTTCCTATTACATGCTCGATGCCTCAATACAAAACAAGCAAAACAAGAAAAATCCAAGAGCCATGCAAAGAAGCAACTTTTTCCTAGAAAAAAAACAAGACACGTCCCCACATTTTTTCTGTCTCTCTTCTCTGCTCTGCTCTCGGTTTGTCCAAAAAAACTTACTTCATTCGATTGTGGACGAGAAGCTCCGCAATGTCCCTTCCCAGCTTTGAGAAATTATTTTCTACAAACAACAGGACTTTGGGGTCGATACGTAGTCTGCTCGTCATTGAAGAGGAATGATCTACCCATTTCCTTTGTCGGTGGTGATCTGACATTAGAGTTGGGCACCGGTAGGAGGCTTCCGGTCGACTTCTCATTAGTCTGAAAAAAATAGAAAAATAGAGAGAAATTACTTCACTACATTATCCCTGATTGTCTAAACATTGTAAAACTGTATCTCTAACAAACATTCATCATCATAGACGTCTTTTGTTTGTGTATGCATTAAAGTAATGTCAGGAAACATGACAAGAGGAAGCACATCACAAAGAGAAAGCATAACGGATTGTCACGCTCTGCAGGATTTGCTTAGATTGGAAATATATATTCCTAACCTGTTCAACAAGATTATCTCCTGTCCAAGCGAGGAAATTTATTATCCTCTAAATTTAACGGAGCATTCTTCCATGAAGTCAATGTTCTCTGTTGACATCTTCAGAGCTCTCTACACCAACCCATTTTACATTTTAGCTCATAATATGAATCTCATATACACAATGAGTTCAGTTCATTAGCCTAGGGCTCCTTCCTCTTAAACTTCTGTTCTTCTCTTCTAACTCTAACCGAGCAATCAGATATGCCTTTTAATCCAGCTCAATAACTTTCCAAAAGTTTTCCAGGGTGAGCATAAATACACACTTTATTTAACAAATTGAGTCCCGTACCAATAACCAGTCATAAAACGGGCAAGGAATGGAAAGCGGAAGTCTTTTCAGGGTGAAAGAAATGATGATAAGTAACACTGATAGCTTTCTCTGAAGACTTTCACGTATGCAAATATAAAGCATAAGAAGCAAAGCCAAACCGTGCATCCAGTAGAATAACGTACTACAATCAGTCATAATAATACTAAAAACACTAAAGGCGGAGAAGATATTTAAACTGAAAAGACACTCTTAGCGTAAGGTCATTTCATCATCATGATCCTCTCCTTTCTCCCAGTGCAGGAGAGAACGGAAGTAACAAAACGAGAACGACCATAATCATAACATGGTATATTTCAGAAAACCTCATTATTATTCTCGAAGGGACTCATTCCGTATGACAGTAAATTGCCATAATATTGCAGTCTCCTCAAATAGCTGGCCAAATAGCGGATTCCACGAGAGCAAAACTATATACCTACATCCCTTCTCTAAAATGGATATGAATGGGTTGAGAGAATAAACGCACACATAATAAATATATGCTTATTCATACACTACAGTTTAGTAAGCCGGGAAAGCAGGAAATGCTTAGGACGATCACGATTGTGATTATGATACAAAATTCTTCTCCAAATTGGAGNTATATTTCAGAAAACCTCATTATTATTCTCGAAGGGACTCATTCCGTATGACAGTAAATTGCCATAATATTGCAGTCTCCTGAAATAGCTGGCCAAATAGCGGATTCCACGAGAGCAAAACTATATATACCTACATCCTTTCTCTAAAATGGATATGAATGGGTTGAGAGAATAAACGCGCACATAATAAATATATGCTTATTCATACACTACAGTTTAGTAAGCCGGGAAAGCAGGAAATGCTTAGGACGATCACGATTGTGATTATGATACAAAATTCTTCTCCAAATTGGAGAGAGATACTCACGCCTCTACTTTCAGTGAAAAATATGGAGGTGCATTCTGCATTCATAATAAATTTCAGCCATTATTTTCTATTGTCTGAGCGCACGGAACTGTCAAAGGACACAGATAGGATGCTCTTGGTAGAATGAAGAATGATAAGTGTTGCATTTAAGAAGAGGAAGAAGGGGATTGCATTGCGAAGCCAAGTTAAACCGTAGACATGCTACACGTGTACAAGGTGAAAAACGGTAGTGGTGCGTATCAACTCTAATAAATCATGATAGAACGACATTGTCTCTCCTTCTTGGACTTTCTGAAAACAAAAGCGATTTGGGATGAAGAAAGAGCACAGAATACAGCGCACTAACAAAGACCGTGTGCCAGAGAATTAAAAAGAGAACGTCTTCATATAACGCCCTTTGCTCTATTTGTCATGTGGTGAAGATGTAAAGTGGTTTAGTGATCGGTGCCGGCTGCACGATCCATGTTCCATCGGGAATAAAATTCACTATCGGACAGCAAATTACATATCCACCCTTACTCTACTTGAGTATCACAACAGCTCAGTTTTTATAATTTCGTGAGCTTGGGTCATGAGCTAATGTGTAAAGGCAAAGATTGGTCTAGTGTCTTTGATGTTTTATTCTTGTGGGGAAATGAATAAGTGATCCATCATCAATTCGCCATCAATCACGCTAAATTGAGAGCAACGCATAGTATGAATTTAAACAAAATTTAGCTTCCTCGTGTAACTCAAACCAGGTTTAAGAAAGGCTCTGTTAACAAGTAAAACAGTTTAATTGGCCAAAGAGGATTTCATTCTCGCTTTCATTTTAATTTTCGCTTCCAGCTAGTCAACACCAACAATCTACAGCCTAATCTAGTCTGCTTTGATTAGTAGATTCCTTATGATTGTTAACATAGTTATATGATATCCTTTGAAAAATAAGAAGCGATACGTATATCAGAAACCGGAAGCATGAATTTTAAATCAGCTTTTCAAGATTTCTCATTAAATTCTAAAATCCATATGTAGACGCATTCCTTGCATATACTTAAATGAAAAATAGTAAGCAATACGTATATCAGAAACCGGAAGCATGAATTTTAAATCAGCTTTTCAAGATTTCTCATTAAATTCTAAAATCCATATGTAGACGCATTCCTTGCATATACTTTATGCGCCACTCTGCCTAACCAATTTCAACAAAAATAACAAAGCTACCCTTTAAAAGGCAGTAAAGTAACCAGCGAGGGAGCACAATCCCTTTCCATTCCTCATCATGAAAAATGCAAAACAGAAGTAGAGGAGTTGAGTGAGGAGCAACAGCAAGTTTTTAACTGGAGCTAAAGCCCACTCCCCATCTCCCATTCATCAAGTATCTATTCATCCATCCGCTTAAAGCCATTATAGATAACAAGGAAGCAAATTTCCTCGAGCAAACTCCTGACAGTAAACGTAAGCGTGTGTATACGCATTCCTCCGTAAAAAAAACACTACTCCACTTGTAAAATTCACTCGTCCTATCCCATATTCCCATCATCATCGCTGCCACCGCCATCAAAAATTGAGGAGCACACTCACTCGCTTAACCCGACTTTATGATGAAAAATAGGGACGCATAATATACATCCCACTTAAAATCTAATGCGAACTCTCCCCATCGAGAGGGAAGGAGCTCACGTAGTAAAATCATAAACATTCATATACCCAATCCTCATACAAATACCTCGTGGCTCTCAAGCTCTCTCTTGTTCTCTACGAACTATATGGACTCCTGGTCCGACTAAAATAACAGTCAATTCCAACTTAAACTTCGTAACTGGGAACAAGTTATGACGGGAAGCATGCTTGTAGTGTCTGCATACTCCATCCTAGTATTAACTATACTCACATTAACTTCGCACATAAAGTCATGCAGGGCTCGAGAGTTCGTATCCCATCATGGAAGCACTAGACCAAATTTCAGATCACCGAAACAACACGAAATCTAAACAAGCGTTTGCATACAGTAATCAGCATCAGTGGTCTAAACGGGTTCCATTATTTTATGTAGCTCATGCGTGTCTTCTACTTTCTTCCCTTTTTGCACATTCCATTTAGCTCCTGCCATTAAGATGAGTGAGTTCAATAGGAGAAAATTTATATTTATGATGCAAGAAAAGCCTCTAGCGTCAACAACCGATAATCATATATCCGTTTCGGTATATAGACTGAAGCTACAGTTAAAGTATGAGCAAACAATGGATCTGTTCCCTTTACTGCAGCCGGGTGTAACCTGCACCTGGTTCCGGTTTTGAGAAATATGGTCTTCTACAAACTAGTCCAAGTATGATATCTGCCAAGCACACTTTCATATAACTTTGTGCCTGGAGGCCAACTAAAAAGTGAAACTTATAATGATTTTTTGCTAATGACAGGCATAAACCACAGACAACCATGTCGACCTACTTTTCCTTCCCAAAATCGCTTCCCTGATAGGAACAGG
>JAHZMU010003000.1:0-10400 GCA_027743725.1 Rambutsinella grinnellia
CACAGAATATTATTAGGAAGCTGCTGGAGCTCTCTAACTCAGCTCAATACCCCTATTCATTCCTTCTTCATGAACAAGTCAACATTCTCTGTGACAAATGAATCAACAGTTCCCCCTTTCTTTGGTATGAATGGTTTCCCGAAAGGGGAAGCCTCCCGAAAGCTTAATTAAATTCAACAGACTTAATTGCGCCTTTGTCAATATTATTATTTTGGTATTCATAAAAGTCTTTCCCAAGCTATATCTGACCTTGCATCATGTCATTCTTCTTTTAAAATCAAATCAATTCCATTTTCACCATTTTAAATTGGAAACGCGTATAAAATTAACTATTCCTTTAGAACCGGATGCTGTGCATACGAGGAAATAATTCCGATTAATTTAAACTTTGAACAAATCCATTCTTATCAGACAACGACAGCCTTTATTCAACTTTGGCAAAAGGTAGGGGAGGAAAAATGTGTGCCTAGTGCCTAATACAGAATTGATTTGTTTTAAATGCTAGGAAAGTAGATGGGAGCCAAGAGGCTGTAAACTTTTTATTCTATGATTTATCTAGTGAGACAATGACCTCCTTCTCTAGCTCTGGCTTAGTTTTTTGAACCTTAGACCGGTGCGCCGTTGGGCCAACGTACGTTTCCCAATTTGTTAACAGCTGAGAACTGGAAATTCATTCCATATGTTCCAACATGGTCAAAGTCTATGGAACATTTTGGTTGGAAAGTAGTTGAGATGAAGCAAATGTTCTCTGACAGCGAGTGTTTTATGAAGTTAGGAGAAACGTGAGTCTCCTCGAAGGGAATTAGGAGCTTGATCTCACACAAGTAGACTCTCTCGTTCTGGCCAACATCAACTTCACATCATCAGCTTCCATATTCTAATAGTCTTAAAGTCAATTAAATGCTAATTACCTCTTCAGAAGAGGCAATTCTCCTCAGAATTTCTAGCAAAATATTAGTGGAAAGGATATTACTATAATTTCGTTGTTTTAAATTGAATCTGAGAGAAAATTCTGTAAAATCTGGAGGAAATCGAATTAAATAGTTTATATAAGACGCTCTTGCCTCCAGCCATGAGAAATTGAGAAATCGCAAGAGTCTTATCAAGAGAGAGTCTTGTCAATAATGCTATTAAACTAACTCTATTTAAACTAAATCATGTTAGACCTTTGACGTACGAAAGATGATTATTTTAAATATTATAAAATAGTCGATATCATAAATTTCAGGTGACTTTTAGCCCAAAAGTTGTGATGATAATCTTGATGATTATTCTCAACACTTCTCCCCATTCAGTTCACCAACCGAAGTGAAATTAATGGCATCTTTCAATGTACTTTGGTCTTTAATGGGCACAACAAATGGCTGATCTTTCCCCACACCATTTATAGCCACAAGATGAGATTTGAACGGAAGACTCCCACTGTCTTGCGAAGAGATGGGAAGAGAGTGGAGAGAGCATCTCATTCACACCCAAACAATAGGAGCACGAATAGAGAGCCATATACCAACTCATTATCGTAAATAGTAATTTAGAAAATTTTATAAAATAGTCGATATCATAAATTTCAGGTGACTTTTAGCCCAAAAGTTGTGATGATAATCTTGATGATTATTCTCAACACTTCTCCCCATTCAGTTCACCCACCGAAGTGAAATTAATGGCATCTTTCAATGTACTTTGGTCTTTAATGGGCACAACAAATGGCTGATCTTTCCCCACACCATCTAAACCATCCAAACCCACAAGATGAGATTGCGAAGAGAGAGCATCTCATTCACACCCAAACAATAGGAGAGAGCCATATACCAACTCATTATCGTAAATAGTAATTTAGACGAAGGGCAAAATGGCCTTTAGCCAAGGGAAGCAAGTTGGTCGTTAATAAACAATGCTTTTCCTCTCCTATTTCCTATTACAATTCTAGATGGACTTGTGTTAGTTGTTGGTGTGGTAGTGAAAGGTGAAAAAAGTCGCAAACCCCACAGGGATTAGGAATAAATGAAAAGGTGGGAAGAAAAAGATAACGGTTCGATTCTGGATGAAATGGGAATGATTAAAAGTAGTAAAAAAAGCTTTATGGCTGAATGTAATTTGGAGATGTAATGGCAAGAGAAAAAGATTATTTTTCTGCTTCTCCTCTTGAATATTTGTCCATGTCTCTGACTTTTAATGGAAAAGATGCAACAGCTTTCTCCCTCTCTATCTGTGTGTGAAAAGACGAATGACTTTTCTCTCTTTGGCATGCCATACTTGACAAAAAATGTGATTGTGCATGAGATAAGGAAATAAAATGGGGGTCGGAGAGAGAGTGAAGAGAACTCTCTGTCCCTTTTCCCATTAAATCAGAACACTAACAAAAATATCACCCAACAACAGAGAGACGGAGAGAGGGAGAAATGGGAGGGTAAGTAATTGGAAATGGCGTAAAAGAAATGAGTATTGAGTAGGACGAGGAGATAATGTTTTAGGGTCAGTATTTCTGGCCGCAACTAGTATTCCACAACCGCATCGAGTGTCCCCTCCACATTTTTTGTCAAACATTTCCAGCCTGGTTCATCCCATATCCCACCCTAGCTATTTCACACTATCTGCAAGAGAGCAAGTGGCGTGGCGTAAAAATGGCGTGATTGTGGACAGTATAATATGAAGTAAAAGCATTTTAAAGCTATTAGGAAGCTGTGCACAGGAAGGAATAATTTGGTTATGCAGACATGTCCTCTTAAAAGGTGTGTGGAAGGTATGAGGAAAAAAGCGTTTTAAAAGTGAGAACGCATTAATTTTAATGTTTTATGGGGATCAGGTAAGAATACCGGAAAGGATGAGAGTTTTTCCCTTCTCTCCCTTTTACTCTGAGAACAAGTGAAATCTACATCAGCTTCCTCTCTACTTTAAGTCTAGAGATATTATCGGCAAGATAAAAGTCAGTTAGCACAAAAGGTTGAGGTGATGTGTTGGTATGAAGCTCTTATTTTATGGATGCTCAGCTTTTACTTTACTAGAGGCTCGCCCCAAGTGAAATAATTTCTCGGTTCGCAAGATCCGATGATTTTTCGCCCCACTTGTCTAACCCAGAACAAATTACTTTTTACTAGGAAATATGATGGTGGAGAGAAAAATGGTTCATCTTTTAACCAACCAGCGTCTCCATTTTTCTCCTCCAGCCCATGCAATTCTATCCTAATCAATTCTTTCCCCTGAAAAAAATACTGACTTTGACATAAGCAGTTAGCAAACTATCTGGGTAATTTTATGCAACTTTTTCAAACTTTTACCCAAAATTTGCATTAACTGAGGATGTCCTTCTATCACAATATTTTTCTCATTAAAAACTTTCTCCCTGTCTATTCTGTCAGTGAAATATTAGAGTTTGCTCGTTCGACATTTTTATGGAGAGACAACACCCGACTTTCTCTTTGCAGCTTCCACAATGGCATTAATAAATCCGCCTAGAAAAAAAATTGTCAAGCGAAATAATAAAGTTTTAACATGACAAGAGAGAGAGAAAGTTTCATCATTATTCCCCCACACTGTTCATAGCTCTGAAGATTATTTACATAATAATAGTTTGGAGATTAGTATAAGTCAGGTATTGTTTGGAATATGCGGTGTTCACTGTTCTCGGTGTTGATGATTCCTGTTTCCTCTCCACTCTCTTTGAGAAAGCCTATTAATTTCTAAACTTTCTTCAATAACGGCAAAGCTTGGGAAGAGGAATGGAATGGAACAACAGTGAACACAACAGTGTTAATTACAAAAGGCTTTAGTTTCCTCCTCTGCTTCCTCCTTCTCACTTTATTGTCAGTTTTTACTCGTATGAGGAACAATAAAAAGGGCAATATACTTTCACCACATAACCCAGCTGGATAGAAGGCAAAAAACCTGCCTTTTGCACATATAATAACTTACTTGGTTTAATGGAAGGAAAAGCCAACTTTGTTAGGTCATTCGACTTTATTTTAAGGAGCGACAGATGAGCCAATCTGTGCTAGTGAATCGTTAGCATTTTTGAGGTTGGAATGTGCTTTGTCAAAGTCAGAAAAATTCAAGAGTCAAGCCTGTTATTCCTTACCCAATTTGGAAACTTTCTCAACTTCTCTTATAATCATAACAATAATCATACACAGCCATACACAATTCACAGATGAATTTTGACTAAGAGCCCAGCTTTTCCTCTCTCTTTGGCTCGTGTTGTAAACAAGCCATTGTTTAAAACGAAGGTAAAATATTTTGTGACATTCCACTTTGTTCAGTCTCATCTGCAACTTTTCCCATCCTCCTTCTCCTTTTAATTCTGTAGAATAGAGACTCTAACAAGATTTATTATTGACAGTGGGAAACTCTACTCCAATCTATGCTCTGAAAAGTCTCGTGTAATTTCAAACTCTCTCTCGTTAGTTCACTTTAAACGAAGCCAGTTTACAACTCGGGAAGGTAGATCGAAACCTAATAAATGCACAAATCATTGTTGGAAATAAATAACAGTACAAATAGGCTGCTGTCATGTCCCTACAAGGGAAGAAAACTAACCTGATATGCTCACAAGATGAATGGCTTTCTCCTCTGGCTATTCACTTCCCAACAAACTCTCTCTTATCAAATTCCAATTTTATTCTAGCTACTCCACTCGATAATGGGCTCCCCTCTAACAAATCGAGAGAGAAAAAAGCTCTTTTTTTGATAAACTGACCCACTCAACCATCCTTATTACCATCATATATGACATCTCATGTTGCAACTTGCAGCACTCGTTAAAAACTTTAACAAGGCCTTTCTCCAAATAATTTCAAACTTTTTTCTATAATATTTCAATTCAAAACTTTTTCCATTCACCATTCACAACTCACCCGAATACAAAAAGTTTCCAGCATTTAGCGTAGAAAAATGATTAGCTTATTCATATTCTGCGGTCTTGATGAGAAGAGTAAACAGGGAAAGTTTTGAAAGTTTTTTCTCGGTTGGTTCAACCAGAAAAATACGACAATTCTAGAATTTGTTCCCTTTTTGGGGAGAACATTGACATTTTCTATCGAGTTAAGCCATGTTCCTCCCCATCCACAGACACGAACTGTCCATCACTTTTTTCGAAGGGGATTCTCTACCATTTCACAATAGACAATCCCAAACACCTAACCAAGGAGGGTGGGAATGTATCCGAATGTTTATCCCTTGTCGACAGACGCGGGGACGGCTTTGACTTGAGAAATCCTTGAAAAAATACAGAAAAGCGAGTGAATTAAGCAAGTGAAAGTCATGCATGACATGCCATCATGATGGTGATGGTGCTCCAATGTCATGCAATCCTTCTTGAGTGACAGAGAAAAAAAATATTCGGAGAAAACAAAAGATTGAAGTGGCTCCTCTTGTATCACTTTTTTCTAAGGGGAAGAGTTGTACGTGTTGGATGCGGCTCTAACGCAAGTGCGTTGTTAAGGTGGGGTGAAATTGCATGCAATAAAGTTGATCATCAATATCATTCCATGTCATTGTGGAAAATATCCTATTATTTCGAAAAACATCAATTTTTTCTCTCGAATGATGCAAGACCACGTCTGGTGCAATCTGTCTTACATGAGATATTTCTTTGACCGGAAAATTGAGCGTCACAAGTTGTTTAGTAAGTGATCATTCTCAGAGTAATATAAGTAATATGAAATAAGTAATGTTATTCACCCACACTGTACACAACTTTTCCCTGTCCATAGTTTATAAAAAGGGTTTTATGGAGTAGTTGGCGTCATCAAAAAAAAACTCGTAAATTGAGTATTGAACAGCAATAAAGTAGATCATAGAAGCTGTCAAACGCTCACAACTTGAGTTGAAGAGCAATCTGTCTTACATGAGATATTTCTTTGACCGGAAAATTGAGCGTCACAAGTTGTTTAGTAAGTGATCATTCTCAGAGAGAAAGGAAAACTAATATTATTCACCCAAACAACTTTCCCTGTCCATAGTTTATAAAAAGGGTTTTATGGAGTAGTTGGCGTCTAAAAAAACTCGTAAATTGAGTATTGAACAGCAATAAAGTAGATCATAGAAGCTGTCAAACGCTCACAACTTGAGTTGAAGGCTGAGTAGAGTCGATAGAGTTTGATGGATGCAACAAGAATAGAAGCTTATAAAGTTTTTAGCTATCCATCATCATCCTTTCCATTCAAGCCATTCCGCTGGACTAAGATGAAACGGGAGAGTGTGAGAGTCCGTCGGGATTTAAAATAATAAACTTAAAGTGCAACTGCATTTATCTTTAAGAGAAACTTATGATTTCGTTTGTTTTCTCTTCAAGCTTCTTCTCCACTTGTTTCTAGATCAAGAGCGATTATATCTCCTATTGAGTATTATTTTTGAACGGCTTAAAGTTTCGAGAGAATAGCTTGAGAGCTTTCCCCACAAATAATGTATCAACTTCAGAGAAAAGGGAAAGATCCGCAGCTGATTCTGCAGTTGACTAATATTTTCTAAAGCATTTCACTCTCTCTTCTCATCATCTCTCCCATTATCTACCTCATCATTGACTGTCGTTAGTTAAAAGCCTTCACAATCATTATACATAAGCCATACCACACCTATTAAAGGTAGCACATCTGAGCCTTCTTAAAAAAATCGCTCTTTTCCTTTTTCCTCGCAATGAAGCAGAAAACCTTCTCCCTTCATATACTTTTTTCCACTATCTACTCATAACTCTCCCCCTTTATGGTATATCCCTTTCGGCTTTTGTGTAGACAGCGCTTCTTTCTCTCTCCCTTCATATCAAATGGGTTGTAATTGAGCAAACACGAGAGATGAAGTTAGAGATGAGCTCCCCATCATCATATGAACAAGCTGTGCTTCTTCGTCAATGAACATTCTCACTCTGACTTTCCCCTTCTTGAATGGAAGGGGGTGGGCAATTTATGAATTCCTATTACGTAAGTAAATATAATTTTTTCCTCCCGAAATGAAAACTTTTTCCTGTAAAAGGAAGGAAATATTTTTCTATGCAAAGAAAGTATTGCGATGGATGTTCATGACAAGGAAAAAGAGCTCTTACTTCTCTCTCTCTCCCATGATATCTGTGTTTTGTTGAGCATAATTCATACCAACATTAGCTATCTCGCTCTATCTCCAAACATTAAACAGATTTCATACGAGCAATACTAATAATAATGATGATCATAAAGCACATATCATATCAATTGTACCGCAGAGTACTATGCTATTTCTTTCTCTCTCATGTAGAGGAAGAAAAGGAGACAAAAAACTTAAAAATATTATACCTCTTTACTCACATCTGTTACCAACTATTCCACAAGAATACGAAAGTTTTCTCTGAATTATTACGATTGTGTAGTAGGGCTTGGGATGCACGTAAAATCTTTATATCAAATGATGATGATGGTGATGGTGAAAGTGTCCTGCTTTCTCTAGACTTGCATATGATAGTAGAAAGCTGAGTAAAGTTATGATGGGTTCATATCTAAAATAAGTGCTTATAATTCATTTCATGAGTGTCTCCGGAGAAAGTGTATAGCTCACCCTGACCACGATACAACTCTTCAATGCTTGACATAAAGTGATAAGAAATCATAAGTGCGTTCATTCCTCTTCTCGAGAAAATGTTATCATCATCACTAGACCACACTACAGCTAAAGTGTAGCTGGGAAGAGAGTGAAAGAGAAGTGATGCGTAGAAAATTTGTAAGTAGAGCACAAGCACCAACACTCTCCACTAGGACTTAGATTTAGATGCTGATTATCATTCGATGTCTCGCTGCGCTTTCAATGCTCTCGTGTCAAATGATGATGGGAAGGATATTCAGCTTTAGATAGGCTGACCTATTCAGTGGCAACTGCTGTGTTTTGTAGAGCCCCAGGCATTTATTTTTCGAAGAACCGGAAAACGATTCTGAGCAAGACAATCCCAAAGAGATAACCAATTGGACTCTGTAGTGTTGTAGTATTATCGCTTTCGGACCAATTTAAAGATATGGAAATGTTTGGGGATAAGCGTGATAATAATTGGCTTGTGTAAGTTTACAATGTCAATCTGGAAAACGAGTCTATCGTTATCATCGGTCGTTTCCTTTTATTCTACTCATTTCCCCTAATGTTAGTGGGATGGTGATAAGGCTGGGTAGGAATGGAGGGTCATCAGCCAATTTTGTCGCAAGTCGCAGCATCTTTCTTACGAAGAATGTCATAAGAGGAGAGAAACGTCGTCATATGCTTCACCTCTCTCCTAGTCAGGTACGGACAAGGACATAAAGAAGAAAAAGTAATTAAAAAGGGGACGTTTTTTCTCTCTCATGATGTGAAAATGCGGAGCTCTCAACAAAATTAAATCTCGTTTCCCCACTCCCTTCTGAAAAGTTTGGAATGATAGGTGTTTAGTTATAAACATGAGTGTGGAAAGGTGAAAAGGGTTGAGTGTGAGAGAGGAGCCCTCACGTAGTTTTTGGAATATGTGCTCTCACATAAAGTAATTAGCACTTGAAAAATAAACAAGTCCCTCTGCCGCCATAAGAGCCAATGCCCTCGCTCCACTGCAAAACATTCAGATAACTTTTTCCACATGGCTTTCGCTTATCACTGAGCGATAAGAATAAAAAGTGTTTTGCAATTAACCCGAAATGTTTCCTTTTTCAGAGAAATCTCTGTACTGGTCATAAACGCATTTAGAGAATTTCACAGACGACTACTCTTTCTTCACAATCTCCTCACGTGCTCCACTCCATCAAAGCAGACTCAAGTGGATTAGGACTAGAGAAAAGTTCCATTTATTTTTTCCCTTGTATCTTTCCGTCTCAGTTTTTCTTACAACAACAAATGAATAGTATTTAATTCTCAGTCGGAGACATGAAAAAACTCGTCCAGAAGTTGAGAGAGAGAAGAGGAGATTCACCCTCGCCACTTTACAAAATGAATGCATCCTTTTCTTTCTCCCAAAATAGAAATTGAATTCATCCTTTTCTCACAGAGAAAGAAGAGAAGAGAGTTCCCTGCAACTCTCGGCTAAAAGAAAAGTTGAGATTTAATTCTCAGTCGGAGACATGAAAAAACTCGTCCAGAAGTTGAGAGAGAGAAGAGAAGATTCACCCTCGCCACTTTACAAAATGAATGCATCCTTTTCTTTCTCCCAAAATAGAAATTGAATTCATCCTTTTCTTTCACAGAGAGAAGAGAGTGTGCAACTCTCGGCTAAAAGAAAAGTTGAGAAGTAAAAAGTAGGTCTCATTCACTCACCTCCGCCAATTGTTCTCTCGTACATTAGTACTATGCTATATAACAGATGTATACCTTTGGGAGAGTAAGTGTTTGTCACTTTCTTTCTTTCTCTGAATCCCCGCTTGCATTACACTTGTCCTCTGGATGTCCGCAATCTCGCATCTGTTGAAGACACACATCTTTTGTGAAACTTTTTTCTCTCCTCTCTTCCACTCTTATAGCTCATGTAGTACTTGCTATTCAAGGGGCACATCAGCAAGAAGCTCTGTCAGATTCAGCACGACACTCTAATCTCTTTGGTGAAGGTGCAAAGAGGATGAGAGCGGTTGAAAGGGAGAAGAGAAGAGGAAGGAAAAATGTTGGAAAGTTTTTTTGTCCTTCGCCTTGGGTGCCCATGTCATACAACTACTGCTTATTCGCTGTAAGCATTGTTAAAATGGAGATTGGAGACGGGATTGGGGTTTTTCGGAGACGATGACGTTTCAACCTTATCATTTCAGATGTACATGCAATACAATCAATTTGAAGAGAAAATGAATAGGAAAGTTATCAGAGCCACTCCACATATATATGAGATCTCTGTTGGGGAACACTCAGCTCAGGTTTCATACGTAGAAAATCATTTTTTCTAGAGAGCTCTCCGTCTCTCTCTCTTTGGCTCCCTCCGTCTCTCTGTTGCTAGATAGAAGTGTGGAAACGCACCCAACTTTGTTCGGAGGAAGGAAGGAGCTTAGAGCTTGTGAAGAGGGGAGAAGTTGTTGTTGGGAGTTAGCCTTCTCTCTCTCTGCAAGACCTCTCTGGATTGAGTTAGTTTAGTTTTAGTAGTGAACTGGAGTTGGAGTGAGGCACACGTTGCCCGTTTCGAACATGCGTTTAATATTCACCTTTTAATCAGGTTGAAGGTTGTTTGGAACAACAAGTGAGTTTAGATAAAGGTTAGGACACAAAACTCCACTTAAGTAAAATGAAGACATGTCCATTATTGGATTAGGAGTGGATTGCAGAGTATGTGTAGTGTTTGGAGTAAGTAAAAGCTCCACTTTGTTCGAATGTGACATTCTTTCTAGACTTGTTTCTTGTTCAGTATGACTTCCGCTGGTGACATTCGAGAGTGCTATTAACGCCACAGCATGAGTGTGTAAGCAACAGACAGAAAATCTGGTTAGTCTCAACTCATTCCCTCCAAAAACGGGTTG
>JAHZMU010003001.1:0-10366 GCA_027743725.1 Rambutsinella grinnellia
TTTTCTCCGTAAATGTAAAATGTAACCACTTTTCTTGCACGCACATTCACACACACAAAACACTAGTGGTTGACTTTTTTTCTGCTGGTTATTGTGTACGAGAAAATATCTTCATGATCACTTACACCCTTGTACGAACCACACAATAGTCCACTCTTCTCCTATATGTCTTTCGGTTTTGCATTCACAAATTAAGATGTATGCGATACGATATTCAGGAGGAGTGTATCGGGAACGAAGGAGAAAATGGGATGAAAAAGGGTATTTTTTTTAAAGGAAAACCATTTTGCATATGATCAAAGCAGTCACAGCCCCATTCTGGTGAGGAAGGAAAGAGCTTTTTTTTGGCAAACTCTATATCGAATGATAAGACCAACAATAAAATGGAATGTGTAGCGATTTGCCTCTCTCCCTGTCATACACAGTAAAACTGTTTGGAGAGAGGAACAGAAAATATATGGAAAATGGAATCTCCACTTCAAAAATAAATGTGTTGCATTGGCAAAAGGTAATCTTGTTGAAATGCTTATCATCTTTTGCTCGAGAGAGTCTCACATTGTTATTCATTCTTTAGGATTTTTTTTCTTCATCCACTTCAAAAATAAATGTGTTGCATTGGCAAAAGGTAATCTTGTTGAAATGCTTATCATCTTTTGCTCGAGAGAGTCTCACATTGTTATTCATTCTTTAGAAGGATTTCTACTGTAACAAATATAAGGTTTTACAGGTGAAATGTTACAGGTTTTTGAATGCCATTGAAGGAAACGGTGGCTCTTGTTTAAAAAAAGAGGCTGTATGAAATTTTCAAGTCCCATCTGATTCTCGTTTTTAACCATATGAATCCATGCGATGTCTTGTTAGTTCCATTCTTTGAATCCTCACTATTGTTAGTGTGGTATGATGGTAAAGATTTTAATTTCGAAAGGAACTTTACAGATAAGCACGCATGTTAGGAACGATACCATATCTGTGGATTGTTGATGCATTGTTAGTTTAGTGATTATTATTAACTGCGTGATACCAGCGTGCAACTAACTGCTTGGTGTTTACGTATGTAATTTTCTCTCGTTTCTCCCAGACAGATATGAGAAGGGATGCACTTTATATTCCTCGGAGGAAATGAATTGTACTGCTGTGCAGTTATCCAGGTTCTCATTTCAAGGCATTTTGAATTTTCATAATGCAGTTGACTGATGTGTCAAGTCGGGAGAAGATGGAAGCGCTTTTTTTCTTCTTTTCATTGTGTGAAATAAGCTCTTTGACTGACGTGACTTTACGGTATGGTTACAGGAGCGGGGAAGGGCTGGAAGTTAATATTAGATTGTGTGAGATGGAAGAAGATATAAAAGGTTTAGAAGAATGAACCTGTCAAGTATCTCACTCGGACTTCCACGCATATTCAAATAAGGGACTTTGGGAAAATATATTGAATTTATATCATCATATGCTGTCAAGACTTTTTATATCTTTATATCCATTTTACTTCACGAAAGTTTATACATGCCAGTCAACAGATGAGGTGCATCTTACCACTTATCTATCCATCTGCATAATAATGATAATAACTACTGTGTCTCTAGGTAAATGCTTGGTACTTTATTGATCATTTTCAACTCATCTGTATGCGTCGGCTGATGCCTGTTGCACTTTAGGAGATCACACTTGCATTGCGTAACTTCTCCTTGGGAGGAAAAGTATTGCATGCAACCTTAAAAAACTTTCTACGCTAATGGAAAAATGGTGGAAAATCAACAGATCGGCCACAACGTCAACTGGTATTGTATAGATCATCATTTTATGATGACATGATAATAACGACTAACAACTCGTTTATGCAAAATTCTCTGAAAAAATTAAGCTGGACAAGAAAAATGCTTTTGCTGAGCAAAAGAGTTTTTCTCTCTTGAAGAAGTTACCGCATTCTTTTGGAGAATGTCCGTAGGAGTTTCTAATTTAT
Source organism: Rambutsinella grinnellia (assembly GCA_027743725.1). Classification (NCBI taxonomy): domain Eukaryota; kingdom Metazoa; phylum Arthropoda; class Collembola; order Entomobryomorpha; family Entomobryidae; genus Rambutsinella; species Rambutsinella grinnellia. The sequence goes on from JAHZMU010003001.1 coordinate 1,958, forward strand.
TCCAGGTTTAATGATCACCATTTCATTTCTCAATTTACGTTGGTTTGCGGTGATACAATGAGGATTATGATATTATGCAAAGTAAAACTAAAGTGCATTGGACTTGTGAATGCGGCAGAGGATCTTTTATTAGTATTCACGCATAGCTGTGGTTTCTCACAAAGAGCAATTTTCCGCAAAGAGGAAAAGACGAAAAAAGCCCAAGGGTGAAGTATTGACGTTCAGTGAAGAGTGCAAGCAGGGCATAGAAAAAGTTTTCCTTGATGAGGGCGAAATGACGTCGGTGTCGGGCTAATACACTTAAAAGCTAATTCATTTTTCTTATGGCAAACTAAACTGGATGTAGGATTGAAAGGCATGTGCCCCCTTCACATAGTTTTCAAGAAGAGACAACTAATTTCATTTTACCGGTATTCCTTGCAAATTTGTAAACTTCCTTTTTTAGCAAAGAAATCTGCTTTGAACTCGAGATTAAGAGCTTGTTCACTTAAACGTGGATTCTATAAGCTTGATCGGTTAATAAATGAACTGTATTTTGAGGAGACGAGTCAACTCACCAGATATGAATTATATGAACCCGATCACATCATCATCATCACGACTGGTGGAATGAACAAACTAGTTTTCTCATCACCAGCAAAACGAAACAGGCTCTTCTCGGAGAAGTGAGAAGAAACTTGAAGAAAACAATGTCATAAGTTAGTTTCTACAAGGGAAGACGGGCTATGTAATAATTGTATTGGTGGTGAGGAAAAGGATTGGCTCTGTTACTCCTTTACCCTCTCTTCATGTGGAGCGAGTGTGTGAGCTGACTTTTAAAAAAATTGCATATTATTCGTGTTGCTTAGGATGAAAATTAGTCGCTCATCGCCCTCATGCTAACAAGGTCTGAAAGGCATACTGGGCTTGTTATGGATGGAAAAGGGATGGATATGTGATGAGACATGGTCAGTCAACGGAGAGAGAAAAAGATGTACGGTTAACCTCATATAAAGTATGATTTTAAGTGAGAGGAGGAAAAAAGTTGCAACGGTTTTAACTATATTATGGATACGCAAGTTTTTTAGGACCGGTTACAAGTTATTTTTCATGTCTGCATGAAAGCTATTAATATATATCATTTTTTGCTATAATAGATATTATTAATAAATATTACATTATGCATGATTGCAAGTATTTATAAAGGGGGTTTTTAGTAGAAAAGGAGAAAGAAAAAAGGGTTGAGAGTTGATTTTCTTTTCGCATTTTCTCACTCCCATAACTTTAATTCAGCTGTGGCAGTGCCAATTTCAAATATAAATGAAGAGTAGAGGGAGAGCAGAGGGGGCTCGAAAGCAGTCCGGTAGGTAGGTGTTGGCGATAATAATGTTATTGGTGTTTAGATAGGTTTCTAGTTTGACTTGTAAAATATATTATCTTATTAGAATGAATTGCATTTGAATTTTGAATGGAGTTCCAGCTGGTTGCATTATGCACAATAGCCCCAATCAGCTAAGGAATGGGAAGGACGCTGTCAATTTCTTGCTCAACTTGTGTGATTGTTTTAAACATGTTCTGGTTCTAACATTTTAATGCTTTTGAAGTGTCTACCTTTATATGACTTGATTGTTATATTGCTATTAAAGTTTGGGGATATTTTGTTCATTTTTATGTTAATCAGTTGCAACCCAGCAAGTTTTCTGTTTTCTACTTAAATTAGTTTTTGAGCATCAGCAGCAGGTCTTTTCTTTCAAGAATAAATTTTACTTATTCATGACAGGTTGGGATCAAACTAGATTTGTATTCTTTGGGACTAAATCTAATAGAATTTACTTTTCCCAAATACATTAGAAAAGGTTGACTTGGCCTTGTGAAGAAAATCACAAAGGGAAATTATTTTTGCAGGGGAGGATTTGCGCAAAGACTTTTGTATTAAAAACTTTCACTGTCTTTACTTCCTTCCGTTGTTTTCTTGCACGGTTCAAGGTAAAGCGTAAGCAATGAAGTAAGAGAAAGAGGTTTTATTTTTGGAAATTGTGGCTTTGCTTCTTCTACCTTTCCGCAAATAAAGTTTATTCTGCAAGCATGAGTTATTTTACGGAAGTAACTTTGAGATTATTTTTTGGTCTTGTTCCATTTTAGTAGTATGGAACTTGGCATAATATTTTCCATCCCGAGAGGATGCCTGTTGCAAACTGATTTGAAATCTCACTTCAGGATTATGTGCTAGGGCTCCTGCTACATATTTCCCATTCATACAGAGGATTATTTGCAAATATACCGCTTGGATGTGACAGGGCCGTAGCTAGGTGTGTCCCGGCCCTGGCTATGTCGGTTACTTTTCTATCATATATACCCTTCAGATGTCTATCCCGGCCCCTGAAGTCAGCTTTATTTTTGCCAATTTTAAATGAATTGCGTTATTTGTGCAAAATATGTGCACCAATTTGTAGACAAAGGCCTAAACAGCCGCGCAGCGAAAAGTTTGCGGCACAATTTAAATTTGTGCAGCATTCTGCGCGATAAATTAGCCAACATATGGCTAAAATATATAAAACTTCTGCCGCGCAGCGGATTTTTTATTTACAGCCCCTATTTTTGGTATAATTTTTCCTTTTTGTGCCTTGGAACACAATTTTTCCAAGGGTATACAGACATTCTAGGAGGGACATTGACATTGTCTCATATGCCCTTATTGCTTTAACGTCCCAAAACATAATATATCTTTCCGAATCTGAAATATCGAACAGGCGCGAAGCGCCGAAAATTTTTTAACTTTTGAAACAAATCCTTGCAAAAGGTTTAGAGGCCGGGAAGTTTATTGTTTTTATTTTTTGTCCCGGCCCCCCTGACAAGCCTCTCCTGTCCCGGCCCTGGTGTGGCTCACCACTTCACACCATCGTCACTACGGCCCTGGGATGTGATTATTGATTTATTATGAGCGGTTTACTAAAGTCAGAGTTATAAATAGTATGTAATATATCTTCCCGAGGTGAAAATGCTCGAGGATGATAGGCGGAAGTGGATAAACTCCAGTATTCTTTGGCATCGATCACTCTTCCCATGTCTCTGGAGGTTAATTGGCTCATTAAAATGAGACATGTTTAGTTGACTTACTCCTACAAGCTATTCATACGTTTCGTTCTGTCACTCAACGATCCACTGTCATATCTACGACGGTAATGTTTACATATCTAAACTGTAAAGTCAAACATTGCTGGAACGATTTCTCTGACACGCATTCCCTTCTTGGGAAGCTCGTTAGACGTAATTCCAAGAAGAACTGGCATGTTTGGGTAGTCATTTGAACTTTCTGTTACTCAATTGCACCCCTTTAGCTCCAAGTCACGCTTGATCATTGATCACGCTTCATTTCAATCATGACAAATATGACATGGATTAGTTTAGCTAAAATTAATGTGAATTTTACCTACTTGTCTGGCAGATAAAAAAAATCTAGTCGGTTATTAGCACATATCAGAAATATTTCGTCTATATCCATACATTATATCCATTCCGGTTTAGAAACAAGTCTAAGGAATTTTTATCCAGGACAAAAATTACATCAGAGTCGATTGTTAGTATCTGTCGGAAAGTAAACATGGTCGTAGGACAACCTACGGGAAAAAGTTTTGCATGTTCTTACTCCCAATTATGAGCATAGTTATTAGAACTCGTTCTCTCTCAAAAATTCTTTTTCCAATGTGATAATTTTTTTCCTATTTGTTCAATCCTTATTGGAGCTCGTTGATACTATTATTACACATTCCTCTGGATGATCATGACGATGATGATGGAGCTTTTTTTACATGGAGCTTGCTGATTAAAAATTATGTCTTTTAGCAGCTGACTCTCAATTCATGAGCTACCAATCCATGTGCACATTTTTCCTCTGGTTAGGACTACCCTCATTATGATCTTTTTTCCAAGTTAACAAGATACACGCATAGAAGAAAAAAGTTTTTCTGGTGATGAGAAAAGAAATATGAGTTGTACCACTGTTCTCTTCCGAGAGAGGAATGAGAGAAATGCAATAAAAAGCAAATAGATTGCTTGCATGCGTGCGTAGATCATGATGATCAACATAAAGCAATAGAGCCACAAGGGTAATGGAATAGCAAGTTTTATGATGATGATGGTCGACGCATCGGCACTATGCATGGTACATGTCACAGTAGGCATGACATGTCGCCAATTTACTCCAGTCTGCTTGTCCTCTCACTAAACTTTTCTTTTCCATCAACATCAACTAGTCATTTCATGATGTCTCTTGTTCTCCGTCACGAGAAAAAAGCTGGTTAGAGCGGGGTTTAAGTGGAAAAGTAAAATAGTTTATATTCTTGTGATAATGCATTATTAATATAATTTTTTGAGCTACCGAGCTTTTAGTGAGCCTGATCAAAAAGTTGAAATGACTTGTCACTTTTTTTTACGATGGGATCGTTCTCATTGAGCTAGGTATTTAGATAGGGATGTAAGCATTCTGTTTGGCTCGATATGATACGCACGGAATGAAAGATTTGGTAATGGGAATGAGCATGACTATCAGGATTTTCATTGTAGAAATTAAATCGTGAAAACACCAACGCTAGTGAAAACGTTAAATGATTAGGATCCTCTAAGCTTTTGACCTTTTCCCACTGGAATTGTTTTTACGAAGACAAATGACATTTCTGTCTGGTTTGGATTATTAATAGCAAGGGTGTATTGTGGAATTGGCCTTATGCGCCACAATGTATATGAAATCTGATACAGATGCTGCACGAAATCTTCACGTTCTACTTCGATTTGGAATGGAAACTGTTTCTAATATGCATTTGGTGCATCTAGATATTGATTAGAGATATGTTCCGTGCAAAATTCGGCATCATTTTGCGTTTCTAAAATGTTCAAATGGGCTGTGCCAGTAGAGAAATGCTTTCCCCGATTTGGATAGACAAAAAGCTTGAAGCGATTTTGAAAAATCATGCATGAAATTATTATGAGATTTAAAAGATTGAAGCTAGCAGTGAGAGATTGAAAAGAATAGGAAAAGATGAAGCTACAAATATTAGAGTCAGGAAGAGAAAAATGAAGGATGGGTTCGGAGACGAAACTTGACGTGCTCACTTTGGTCCATATTAGTAGGATAATAGGGGTTGAAAATCAATTCCATCTCTTTTCTCCTTCCCACCTTACCTATCCACTTATTTGTTGCACTTGAACTAAATAAATTGCTTACGTTTATCTTGCTCCTTGTGGCGGTGGTTGGTGGAAGCGATGGGATTGCTATGTATGACATGCGTATGCCGTGGTCGGTCGAATCAATTTTTATTCTTCCGATTAAAGATTAAAGTCGCATCTACATCTGCACTTGTACACTTTTGAATTCAAATTACGCGTATGTCAGATTGAAGTAGGAGATAACAGCAACTCTCTCGGTTAGAAGATGGGCAGAGGTAGCAAAAGTTAGATGAAATGGAAAATTATAAGGATGATTTCTCTTAAACAGAATGGTCGCCACTTTCCTGCCAAGTTCAATCTACTTTGAAGCTGATGATGTAGAGCTAAACTCTGAGGATTGTCGCATACCTACTGTCATTGCATAAAATGTTGGCTTTGTGAACCAGTTTTCTTGTTTGTTTCTAACTGCAAAATTTTATTCCATATTAAGCAAGATGCTCTTATAATTACAATTTGTGCATAGATAAATAAAGTAAATATGATTATATCTTGAGTAAAGTATTTCTTAAGAGCATTGAATATTAAATAAGTAGGGTATAAGCGGCTTTATCTCTTCCTAGTTAAATCAAGATTATCGTTCAACTTCTGGTGATTATTTTTGCGCTAGCTTTTTCCTTTAGAGAAAGGTGAAGTTGTCATTCTAATATAAAAAGCTTTATAAGCTATATAGTGCATGTTACGTTTCTCGCATTACAATAAATACGCAATTTTAATCCCTTTTTTCACGACTTCTTCCCCGACTCATTCAGGCTGAGTATTTCCGTTTTTAATCTGTGCTCTTTCTCTCTTCCTCCGATTTTTAATGCGACTACTCATCCGCTCCCATTTAAATGTCTGGAAAAATTCCATCTGTTATGCGCTCCGTGTCCTCTTATATCATCTGTGCTCATATGGGATCATATGGGATCAATAGTTTGCGGGAGTCGCAATTTATATGGGGACGAGAGAAGAGTGAAACCGAAAAGAAGACGGCACTTCCTTTCTCTTCGCACAAAAAAAGTTTGTGCAGCAGAGCTCAAAACGTAGATGAAGAGTACCCTATTTTCCGAGATTTTCTCTCAAACTCTCTCTTCACGTACAACACATCTGCATAATCTGCACACGAGACTTTTTAGAGCTTTTTTTAGTCATGGGTTAGGCAAATTAAGCTAACTATTATGTCTCTAATAATAATCGTGATAAGGGTGAAGTATTATATTTCCTTCCCGTACCCCATTATATAAGGACAATTAAAGGGTGTTTTGTGATGGTGGAAGATAGAAGAGTAGATGATGTATATATTTATATGCATGGTCATGGTTCAATTTAGGAAAGGATGGCACCATCACCACCACACTGACGGCACTGGTGCTAGTGATCGTCAGGGAATTCCCCTAAATGACTATATGAAAGGAGTGGTGTGGTGATGGCAGTGGCATTCGCATATCGTATGGCAGAGCAATGACACGGTGGATAGAGATATCGCACCAGCTCATATTTTAATGCGAGTAATGTGTAGATCCAGAGCCGAGGGTCCGGAAAAGGAACAACGTGTGTTGGGTGTCCCTCAGGGAGCGGAGAAAAATAGCGGCTTATGCAAAAAGTTTTTTCTTAACTATTAAGTTGTATCATATCCCATTTTGAACCGTCTCGTAATGAATGGAATGGCCCGTATCCAACGCGCATCTTTTGTATAGGCCTTTATAAGCTAGTTAAAAATAGAAGAGAAACTGAATGATAATCAGGAGAAAATCTCCATCGTGGTTTATCAGCACTTCTTTCTCCACTCCATCTTTTCACTACACAATAAACCGGGTTCTCTCATCATGAATGAAGCTAAGTGTGGACGAGTGGGTAGGGAAGTAGAGAATTCTTAGCTCTTTTATTAGGCCCTCTTTCTTTAGCTCTCTCTGAATAATGTGAGATTGATAATAAGAAGCGGAAAAACGAAGCAAACTTAACATTCAGCGGATGCGTTTCGCCTCTTTTTCTCAGAGAAGAAAAAGAAGAATGAGTTTGTAAACGTCCGCCCTCGTCATGGGAGTCAGTGGGAGGATAATTAGATTTTTTGCAAGGGAAGTTCCTATGTCTATAATAAATGGATAAGCTTCCTCGCAAAAAAGGGAGATTGACTCGGGTTACACAATATGGGAAGGGCTTTAGGGTGTATTTCTTCATATCCTTAATATTTATAAGGGATATTTTTCTCTCACTTACTATCTGTTTGCAATATTACCCGGACAGGGACAAATTTGTACAAGTTATTTTCTACGACTTCTCCAAACAGAGAGAGTGGCATGTAGTCAAATTAGGGCGGATGGATAGAGTTGCTTTTAATGTCGGGGAGAAAAGCACTGACACCAGAGGGGATTTTAGTTGCCATTTGAGAAAGGATAAAGTGCGTGAAAAAGTGTTTACAAAAGCATAATCCAGTTTTCTTCTCCCCTTTGGTAATTTGCTTGATTCAGATGTTTGAATATTCATTTTGGAGAACCATATGCGCATCCATCATTAATTTATTTTGACGGGGTCGGCATCCACACATAGGACGGGGGCTGAAAGGATTGTGGAGAAATCCCTGAATGCTTAAGCCCTACTGATCTTTACGCCCTTCGTGTCTCTCTGTCAATTTTTTTGTTGGGAAATAATAAAGAGCTAGAAGAAAATAAAAAGATATAAAGCAGATACTTCCCCTTCTCATTAACATATAAGATTACTTTGTTGTGATGGGAAGTCGCAGTTCTATTCAAGTTTATTGCGCACACGATGCATACCATTCATAATCGTATCGGAATCGTAAAAATAATGAAATAGTTGGGCACGCAACTTAATATAATAGCTTCTATTATGACCGTAAATAAAAAATGTGCGTAGTGCTCAGCGCTCAACATTTCTTTCTTTGCTTATTACACAACATCATTATCCACTAATGCTTGAGTATAAACAAGCGGAGAATTTATTACACAGCGGCAAAAGTCTTATGATACGATACACTTGATATCTTAAATAGCGATAATTCTTTCATCAATGATTTCCCGCTTCAACTTTATCCAAGAAAAGTTTCTTAGTACTGATGAAAGACAAGAGTAGTCTTAAGAGTTTTTGTGATTATCAAACCGTGAAATATTTTATTTCTGGAGATGCAGCCGGATTCTCTAAGAAGTTTTATGCAGGATGATTATGAGCAAGAAAAGGAAGTAATCCAAGAGAGAAAGATGCCATGTGCCA
>JAHZMU010003002.1:0-10475 GCA_027743725.1 Rambutsinella grinnellia
GTAAAACATTCGCTCTGCAAAACAGAGGTTAGAGGTAAACATCAAGATTACTCCCAAATACTCACCTTTCTAATTACCAAGCTATATTTAACGTCAGAACGAGAATGAGTAATTCTTGGACAGTATCGGATAAGCTACCACCCGTGGTCTCCAACCACACAAGGGTTATAATAATCTATCCAACAGGTAAGAATAAATTCATTTTTATATTGACTTATAAAATAATCCGGATCAAAATTTACCCCTTTTACTACATGGATCGAAGTTTATGCGTCATACCATGCAAAATGATTTATTCACAAAGAATAATACAAAAGCTAGCTTTGATATTCATATTTTCTTTTGAAAATTATTTCCTTCTTCTCTTATTGAAATCTAGATATGATAAGTCGAAATTATAAAAGAATATTCTATTTTCGGATCCACTTCCTGGAATGCTTAGAAATGTTGGAGGGGCAGCAAATGCCATGCATGAATTGAAACTATCACATTTAATCTTTGATGAATCAAACCATGTCCCACTTTCTTTAATCTCATTTGCATTTTGCACATATATGGAAGCTAGAAAGGAAGAGAAATAAGGAAGTGATCGCATATAATAATATCGGCCTCTACAGAACAAAATGAAATTTAGATTTTCAAAGGAAACATTCCATAAAATGAGAATGGTCTCGAGTTAGTGACATTTTCCTTCCAACTTGACTAATAACTCTTCATTGTAAATTGTAAAGCTATTATATAAAAGCTGGAACAAGACGAAACCCGTTTCATAATCAGTATTATAGAGAAGGGAGAGAAACCCCACTACTATTTATTCATGACATGGTGGAACCATCCCATACCATTTATGATGACGCCACACCACATGTCTGATATGATTCCATTGGATATTGAATTAGTATCTAGGAAGCGTGAATGTAGCTTCCTCCTTTAGTAAAAATCACCAACCTCCTTTTCAAACTTTACATTCTTTACAAACAGTAATGCGGCATTCTATGATCATATTTTGAATAGAAAAATTAGGTTGTATAAAAAGTTCTAATGTAATATTCAAAAGACAGATGCACTCCCTATTTTTTCGCGATCCAGTCCACACCAGACAACAATACTTGAATGGGGATGAACGGAGGTCACATCCTCTTTCATGGAAGAGTATCAGTTTTATAACATTCCATTATTTTTATTTTTATCATGCTCCAAAATTCCACCTCGGTGCTCCCTATAGCTGACTAGATTTTTAGTTTTGAGAGCTTGTCTTCCACCTTGTCTACTTCTATCAGGTAGTCATCTGCCTTTCTCTTGCATGAAGCGTGCGAGCCTTGACTTCAACTGGCTTTACCTCTCTAGATATTACCCGGCACGCGGAAGAGAGGAGGATATGGAAAATTGAAAATTAAAAATTCATGCAAACTAGTAAACCACGTCATAGACTTCTCTTCCACTGGTTCATTCATCCATCTCATCCGTTCTATCAGATGCAGGTGTTGCGCAAATATGGAGTTCATATCAGTAGAAATAGTCTGATATTTTTTTAGACAAAATTTCTATACTTCGAATATTATATTTTTATATCAAGCCAAGCCAAGCTCCTGATTTTCGTTTTTAAATCTAGCCCCCTGTCAACTCGCGATTACCTGACTGTCAGCAACAACCAAATTATTTACAGAATAGAATTTACCAATTTGTTTACTTGTTTATTTCTGACTCGCGTATGATTTATTATTTCACCTAAACCAATTCTAATTTAAAGTTTGACTTTCTTTTAATAACATTACATTTATTATTTATTTTTAATTACATGAATAAAAGTCTGCAAAAAAACCAACATGTTATAAAAGCAGCTTGAGCAAAATTGATAAAGCACGATCAAAAAGACGTCACGAGTCACTCCCCAGCATTTATCAAAGTCAGTCCTGCCAATTAAGTATTATGGCAGGAGACAGATTGAGCTTTTCGCACCACACGTAAACAACTAATCCTTGCTATTCATTTCGAAAAAAAGTCTTCCAACCAACTGAACGCATCATAAGAGCCAACTTTTATTACTAATAAAAACGGAAAGACGACAGCAATTTTAGAACATTGTAAGTTCGTTGTCTTCCCCATTTCCCCATTTTTCTTTCCTATTCGATACTTTTTCTTCTACTAATATACCCTCATAAAAGGGAATTAGCTGAGCGCTTTCACGGAGACTAATGTGAATCCATGTGTTTTACTCTATGGAGAAAACATTTGTTTTTTATTAGGGATATAGCACTATTTGGGAGAAAAGACACTTGAACATAGCCACTTCTTCCGTTCTATTGTTTAGGGAATAGCTTTCCTTAGAACTATGAAGAGGTAGAATGGGACCTATCCCACAAACCTCAACTATAGGTATCCAACTCCTTTGACTAGAAACATGGACTGGGCTGTGGCAAGCAATCACAAAAATAATGCTCTAAAGCGAGTCCCCAGCTGGTGTTCTTTTACAGTTTTCCTCCACTATACTCCTCCAGCTCAAGCTTTGAATTACTCTGACAGCTCGAGACTCATCCTCTCCTTTTTCAATGACTCCACTTATCAATCTTTCACAGTTTTTATTCCATTATGCCCCATTATTACTGGGATTCATAACTGGCTTAGACGAAACTACTTTCCAAAGAGAAACTCTGCCCTCTAATAGTGTGTCTTCTTTATAATATTCATGTGTCTCTCTTAAGTCCCCTATTATTTCACTATCACAATAGGCATAAGCGGAAGACCAAAGGAGAAAAACAGTAAAACTTTTATCATCCTGTTCCCAAAATGCCATTGCCCTTTTTATTCTCCAATTTCGTCTTGTTATCATTCCCTCTTATTATATTCCACGGAGAAAGCTTCCAAAACTCTTAAATGCTTGTGTATACCAGCTACTATTTATATCGTTTCGTATGGCACACTCGCCCATCAGGGTTTCCCGTGTCGTTGACAAGAACGAATGGCAAGAATTACAGTTAAATCACACCCTTTCTTGTTAGAGAGGAGCCTTTAGTAGAATATGGGCTGAATGAAATCTTTTCCTTGTTGGATTGACGTCTTTTCAAACACGAAAAAAGGTGTAGAGGAAATTCTTTTAGAATCCTCTAAATATAATATAACACAAGGGATCTCATAAAGCAGCTCCTTTTTTCCCCAGCCCAAGGAAGAACTGAACTAAATGTATTCTTACTTGCATAGGCTGGTATATTATGTATGTATTTCATGCATGTCACATATATCACTCTCACTTTCACCCAAGAAAAAACTATCCCTGGGACATCGGAGCACTGTCTGTTACAAAACTTTTTGAAGGAAAAGTAGCAGAAAACGATAAATATAAACATGCTCAATTTGTTTATTCCGGGAAAGTATCCCGGAGAGTTGTGCTGCGTTGCTGGGAGTGGTGACATTGTTGAATAAAAATCCAAGGGGTGGTTTTTTTGCAGGAGGCAGAGTCCAAATTGTCCCGTAACGAATTTTGTGGATGTTACTAATGGTCTTGAATTTATTTGGGTCTCTGTAAATTCATCTTGTTTGGGATAAGAAAAGGAAAACAATGGTTTTATTGTTAAATGGACTGCGTAGTTGGTACCATTTCTGTTATGGGCAGTAGTGGGATATTATATAAAGTGAATGCGTTAATAAAACGGTTTATTGGGTAGTGTAGATTTGAATGTGCCATATGAAATTAATGGGTAGGTGAAATGACTAGTCATTCAAAACAAACGGTACGATACTCCCTGAATTTCAGTGATAATAAAAAGCCAAAAAGGGTAGGTGTTCCCGTTATAAAGTTTATATCCTCATCTTTTAAACTCATACGCATAACGCGTAGTATAGTAAGCCAGCGCATGTAACCAAGATTTAACCAGATAATTTAGCGTTTAATAGCAGCAATTTATTACGGAAAGACTAAGGACACATTTTGTTTTGCAATCAATCTGGAACCCAACTCCAAACTTTGTGAGAATGACAAATGGAGAAAGTTTATGAAACTTGTGCTGACTCTGTTAGGGTGTGACTAGCAAAAGATGCATATTTAGAACGAGTTTTCGGGAAGGAATATTTCACCTATTAATCCTTCCATACATACATAATGCATATTATTGGATTGATTACCATACATGGCCGTATAAAACGGAGGACAATCATTGGCGCCATAAAACACGGTCTGGTTAAATGCTAAAGAATAATTTTGCTATCGATTGCCAATTAAGATTTGATTAGGCGTAGAATCTTGCGGTAAAAACCCTTTAGGGTACCATGCCCTTTCGTAGGACTCTGCACACAAAATCAATATTATTGTTGGGAAAAAACTAGAATAATGGGAGTCTCGTGGGATATGGATTAATAATGAAAATACATGTGCAGCAATTATACTTAAGCTGTTCATCCAACTTCAGGCTTTCCGTTATTCCACTTTATTTTCATTTCCCACTCAAGCTAGACACTCTTCGCTTTCAGCATATTTTTAGCTAAGCACTTATGAAGATATATATCTTCTTGAGATAATTTCTTCTGGCAGTGTGAAGACCATGTGCAAAAAATGATGAGTTTACCAGAATACTATCTGCGGAAATAATTTATTAACAGCGTTATTCAAACTTTATTCTGGTATTAGATGACTATAAATGACGATGAGTAATAAGTAAATACTCGTACTTTTCTTCACGGTCGCGCCACACTAAGTTCAGCAACCGCTTAATAGAATTATAAATGAACTTCTCTCTACAAAAATCCTCATCGAAAATATTTATCTAGATTTCTCAGGGCTTATAATTTATGAAGTACCAATTACAAATATTGAGATAGCAGTCAGCAGAATAAATTAACTAGATTTAGATAAGTAGTTTTGTACAAGTTTTTACGTTTGAACTTTGAGCACATCTTTTCGAAATTAAACATTTGCTAAAGCTAGGTTCATGATCCATTGGTAAATAAATCTCTGTTTGAGAAAATTTTTCGCAATACATAAAAAATTATCCGTCAAAGGATTCGAATGATTCTAGCTCATTCCACTTGTGCATGTTTATGTCATCAGCATACACACGGAGAATTTTTTCATGCAAGAAAAACTTTCGCAATACATAAAAAATTATCCGTCAAAGGATTCGAATGATTCTAGCTCATTCCACTTGTGCATGTTTATGTCATCAGCATACACACGGAGAATTTTTTCATGCAATATGCATAAGTAGAGTCATGCACTACGCCAACATCAAACCCCCATAAAGACTTCAAGCTCGCAACCTTCCCCGATGAAAATGTTTTATGTATTGCAAAAACGCAAAACGAAACTCATGGGGAGGACATGCATTAATAGAAAAAGAAATAAATGCCCTCCATAAATCTGTCATTTTCTAAACCAAAATAGATTTTTCTTGCTTGATCGCCAAACATAAAGTTATTTTTATACTTTGTACTTTATATACATATTCACACTCTGCAAAACATAGAATGTAGACAGAGTAAAGGTTCAGGGTTCAGGCTCCACCCGACAGACAGATTTTATGAGTTCTTGCGCCCAAATCGTTTCATTTTGGCAATGTCTAGAGTTTCAATATATCTACAAAATGGTGTTTTAAATCATTTCTTCCGTTTGACCACTTCACATTTTAGTTCTAGGAGTTAATGAAGGTGTCAGTCAATTTTTGTTGTGCTGTCTAAAAACTCTTAAAACCCTGCTCATGATCACGATCTCCCTGCTTGCGAACTCTGAATATTTTATGCAAATGCACTCCATGCCAGAGTTAAAAATTCATTTCTCATTTCCGTTTCACCTGAGCATTCTCAATTCCTGTGCCTTCTCCACATGTGGGAATTGGGAATTGGAATATCTTACGCATCCTTAAGTACAGTTGTACATGCTTGATGTATTGACAGTTGACAAAGCAATCAGCGAATTGAATAGAGGTATTCTTACCTCTATTGTGAATTGGTGTGTGATATAGCACATCTTCCGAGTTTTAATAAGGTAGGAATGATACGTGTGAAGTTGTTTTCGATATTCTGAACCATTTGCTTTTGCCTCTCCAAGTTGTACGAAGTAATCGGTGACATTAAGCGTGGATGGAAGCAATTTTAATCGTGCATGGGTATCAATTTTACAAAGTCCCAGATGTACATTTGTTAGAGAAATGTCATGTATTCCATCTCAGCTTAGAAAGTTTACGGTGGCACTACAAGAACGTGAATGGACCGTTACAGTTCATTGAGCGCCAGTCTTACCTCAGTGACCTTTAAATGTCGCGAGAATACTATTTCAATTGGTTAAGAGAACCAAAATAGCTAGACAATAGAGCCACGCTTTGAAAGAGAAGGCATAAAGCAAGTGCTGCTCTCGCCCTGAAATAATCTCATGTGCGTCATTATTGTAAAGGTTCGTAAATGACACGTTTAACCATTTATACTATGTGTGAACACGGCTTTTCTTCACATTTAACTTTGGATGTTAGAACAATAAAAAGGTGAATACATTGAATAAATGGCAATTCCCTGAAAAATGTGAAGTGAACATTCTTGATATGATGAAATTGGTAATATAATCACGAAAATTCTTAGCAGCAAGTCTCAGTATAAAGAAAATGTTTGTGATTGTGCATGAGCGAATAGAATAGCATCGACTGCATCTACATTTGATTTTGAGATCGATTTTATTCCGTGCATTTCCGAGAGAGAGAAAATAATATGATGCTTTCCCCAATTTTCAGATATCATAGAAAAAAGTCAAGTTTTCAATAATGATAATCCATGTGAGATACGTACTCGTAGAGAATTACTGAAGTGAGGGGAAGCACCGGCAGAGTACTATTGTACGTGCATCTGTAAAAGTTAGCCCTTTCTCTTCAGCTTTCTCTGCAATCTACTGCAATTCCCAATTCGTCTTATCAGCTTCATCAGCCTCACAATTGCACACACACGCAAGTGAGGATAGCACAAAAGTGCCCATTATTACATGCTCACTGAGTTCATTGGAAATGTGCGACTTTTTTTTGAAAGAGAAAGCTTTCTCTGAACAGGAAACTTTTTCCCATTTATTTTCAGTTGTACCGGAATTTTCGTGTTCAGCTGAATACTTAGCTCATACTATAGCATTTAGGTAAGCATTAAACCCGCATACAGTTGTCTAAAACTAGAATTATGAGAGTAGGAATAGGAATGATAATTTGGAATAAAATCATGAGCGATTAATCATGTGAATCAGCCAAAGAAATTCGTATACGTTCTCCCGACAAAATNGGAAACTTTTTCCCATTTATTTTCAGTTGTACCGGAATTTTCGTGTTCAGCTGAATACTTAGCTCATACTATAGCATTTAGGTAAGCATTAAACCCGCATACAGTTGTCTAAAACTAGAAGTTGTCTAGAAGTTATGAGAGTAGGAATAGGAATGATAATTTGGAATAAAATCATGAGCGATTAATCATGTGAATCAGCCAAAGAAATTCGTATACGTTCTCCCGACAAAATTGACATGGATTATGGTTCCAATATAATATACATCTGCATTTGATGCGTAATTGCATATTGCATGATAATTTTTGTATAATTTAATTCATAAGATGCTGCCATAATCTCACATTTTCGGACATTTAATTTAGTGGAAAACAAATCGTAGAATTTTTGCTATTTGAAGGTAGCGTGTGGTTTTTATGCTTTCTGTGCTACTATACTTAAAATGCTTTCTATCTTGAGTTGAAGATACAGACATTTCTTGACTCTTTCACAGACCACACCAACTTGGCATCAAATGTTTCCGTTTCCATTGTATTTTGACTTGCGGCTCATGTCTGTACTATTGCTAAATAGCTGACAATGAGCAGGATACCTATTTTACAGAGAAATTCAGGAATCATTTGTTTTAAATATGATGGTGTGCAAATAAGACTTATTCTGGGAGTTTAAACTAGTTGTTTATTATTTAAACTAGCAAAAAGTCTTAATATAAAATGTAATAAAGTATGTGCTATATATCCATAAAACTTCTGGAAGAGACTGTAAATAGATTCTCTTTCTTATTTAGCCAATTAAGACGCGTATAATATAGCATCACATCGGGTGGTCGAAAAGTAATTAAAGCGAAAGGGAAATTAAGGCTATTTGTTAGGGAAGTTAAGAAAAATATCACTGTGCTGAAATAGAATCAAGAGATATCTCTGAAATGTGCAAAGTTTTCTCAGGATTTGAGTACACATACTAGTTTCTGAAGAGTGAAAATGAATCATGTTACGAAGAGCAAATTGATTTAATTTTTTGAGAGAGATCTAAATATCCACATTTCTATTCAATATCCCTAGACGTTTGTCTAAATAGCTCAAATGACCTATGACTTTAAAAATACTGCATAAATCAAGTTGTTTCCAAATTCCAAGTTGAATAGTGCTTCGAAAGGAGTTTCCTCCTATGTAATAAATTAAACTTAAATCTGGCTAATTTAAATTCAAATAATGTGTTCACCTATAAAATCTTGGCTCGTTGTTTGCGCATTGTAAAATCATTCTTGTGGTTTCACACAAGCAT
Organism: Rambutsinella grinnellia; assembly: GCA_027743725.1. Lineage (NCBI taxonomy): Eukaryota > Metazoa > Arthropoda > Collembola > Entomobryomorpha > Entomobryidae > Rambutsinella > Rambutsinella grinnellia. Next base: position 8,522 of record JAHZMU010003002.1, read on the forward strand.
TAAAGAATTTTAGTTACTATTTATTATACAGTCGGGGGATGTGGCTGTGGTATAGGTCATAGTGGCAAATCTTGGATGGAAACATTATTATAATTCACTGCTTGTGGTACAGGAACTTTGATTATTGAGTACATTAAATCTCCAACTAATTTCATGCAGTAGACAACTACAATCCAATTGTAGAATTGTTAGTCTTTCCGGTTAAAATTCTACAAGTCACTGCTCAGAAATAATTAACAATATAATTCAAGTCTGTAAAGTCTGTAAAGATCTCACTATTAGTTTACAAGGAGCATTTCCCCTTCCTTATACTTTCATTTCCGTCACGTTGTTTCCATCGAGCAACTCTTGCCACTGGCCAAGTCCAGAGCTGTATGAAGAACAAAATACATTTGTTTGGCATGGCTAGTAGTGAGTGAATTTGGAAGAGGAGGTCCTCCAAAAAACTTTTATTATCCTTCTTCCACTTCTCCACCTCCGAGCCCTGCTTGATTGTGGCATGGAAGAGAAATTATGAGCATTAATATTAAGTTTAAATCATAAATGTAAGTTAGATATTATTGAAACTCTCTCTTTGTTCTCTAACATTTGCTATACTTTTGGTTAATAAAATAATGTATACCTCGACATTCTTTAAACAAACAGAACTTTTTGCTTGCTTCTTGAGATCATGGGTACGGGATTTCTTAAAATTTAGTTACTTTTCACCGTTTCACTTTCACTCTTCTTATTCCCACCCCTCTTGGATATCACAAGTCTCTTTTGCTCCGTTGGACCATATCCAATACAATACAAGGACAAGATCTACGAAAAAAAGTTACTTTGTGAGAAGCGTTTGGCATCTCTAGATAGGCGAAATATATACGTGTTTCTCTCCTAGCATGTCAGCATTTTGGAATTCTTGATTTGGGAAAGTCAAGCTGAATTTATATAGTTAATATTTGGATGGAGTGAAACAGGGAGATAAATAATGTTGTTTCAGTATATTAACACTGCTTTCCTGGGCATGTTAAATTCACATAGTTGGACAAAAGACGAAACTGTATAGTTTTGTAAATTGAAAAAAATATCAACCTACTAAGAAAAAAATGTGCCTGGAGCCTAGGACATTTATTATTTATATGTAGACTTTCTACCAATCTTCAAGAGGGCGTCGTTCTGTCCACGTATCAAAACACATTCCATTTATACATTTTGCATATCTGCGTAAATGGGAGTCGGGGAGTTTGTATTCGAGGAGTATTGAACTTCTAGAAGCTCTAGGCTGTTTGACGGTTTTAAACAAAGTAGCGGTGACAGTGAATTGAAATGGGATGTCAAGAGCGGAAACTGCTAGCTTGTATATAGCTACCGGGTAATTTAGCAACGTCTTGAAGAACCCACTTAACTGTATTAAGAGAAGCTGGGATGGTTTTCCGAGTTTAAGTGAATTAATAATTTAAGTGAGTGTCATTTTAGGAATGTCATGTGACGCAAGTCATGATAATACCATCACCATAATATTTTGTTGGAGTATGTGGAGTCGCGGGGATTTGCATACTCGAATATTCACTCAAACTTACTCACGACGAGGAAGAGAGCCACTTTGGGAGAAAGGGACGGAAATGCATGAAATATGAATGGCATAACAGTAGAATTGGCGGAAATTGCACTTTGTACTTAAACAGCTACACTAAAAACAGCAGTAAAAGTTTATTCGATTGAATAATTCTCAGATTATTGCAGTAATTTTGCATCAAGCATGAAGTGACTTTCAGTCTGGGCTATTAAATTGGGCCGTATTTATAATCGAAACCAGAAATGTACTCAACTCTCCTATTCGTTCTAGCTAAGCGCGTCAAGTGCTACTTAAATAGACACTCCAATTATTGCCCATAAGACATTCATTCTCGAGGACTTAACTCTAACTGTCAGAGAACTGGTGAGGGGGTGCGTGTTGTTTGTGATCTGTCAT
>JAHZMU010003003.1:0-10571 GCA_027743725.1 Rambutsinella grinnellia
GGCGAGTGGCGAGTGGCGAGTGGCGAGTGGCGAGTGGCGAGTGGCGAAAAGCATAAAATGTAATATTTAGATTGTATATTTGGATCAATTTGGACAGGCAAGATAGCATATTAAATTGTCTCCGTAAGTATAAGATATTAAGGAGGTAGTTATATTGAATAGCATATCATTTTACATCAGACTGGGTAGGGAAATGAGCGTTATTTAGTTAGTGAAAGTTGTATTCCTCCCCCTTTATGGTTTAAGTGGAGGAAGACTCTTTCTCTGTGTGAAAGTACTCATAACGTAACCATTTTTTTCCTCCAAGCGGCAATGAAAAAGTGGAGGTGTTTGTGTGAAAATGACGGTTTTGATACATCGTTTGTGTATGATAATGATGAAATTGTGTGAAAGTGTGAATAGGCTGGACATTTTCATATGCAATGGGCTCAGAAAACTTAGCATTTGTTAAGAGTAAGTGTTACGTATTTTAAGCACTAATATTTTCCCGTCAGTTAAAAAGCGTATGGAAAATGAGGCAGGGCAAACGTGTCATTTGCTAAACTTGTTATACCATTTAAAGCTGTACAAAGGGAAATCCAACAAAGGGTAAATCATCATTGGCAAATTACACGAAAATGTAAACTGTCTGCAAAACATTTTCGTTCTGAAAAATCGTATAAGCCCCGTCTAGAGAGGCGGACACGTTATTATAAAAATTTACAATGGAATTTGAGTCGAATGAAATGAAAGTGGGAGGTAGAAAGCATGTGCTTTTAAACTGTCAGAGTTATCAGCGCAATTTACAACATGACAATAATCTTCAAATATTTTTGCCTATTCAGTAAAATACAAATTATGACAAATAATGGCTTTCTCTACACAAACTAGCGTCAATCGATACAATAGATATGGCCAAGTCTAATATTATTATATCAAAATATGTCATAATAACTTTGATGGAAATGTTTTCACTTGTTTCCTTTGCTATTTCTGTAGTTTGTGTACGTTCTTCACAGAAGGGAGTGTACGAAGCACTTCAAGTTTTACAAACTCAACTTACACGATTGGGTTAAACCTTCAAAAATAGTTTTATAAGGAGTTTTTGGGAGGATGATCGTGTCATGAATATATTATGATGTTTCCTATTTGAGTAGGAGTTGAAGGTGCGCCTATCTACGACAATTTGAATTTCTCGAGTGTGAATTTATACTATAGTGTTTATGGTTTGTTTGTATTGTTGTCGAGTGAAAAAGCAACCATTAAAATTATGAATACTACATTTCCTACGGAAATAATGCTTTTTGATAATTCATAAAGCGGATTTCGTACGAATTGCACACTATATGTTCAGTCGATATTTTTATTCTGGAACAAAACGGTTTTGTTTTTTGACTTTGCGTGTTGGAACGTCTAAAAGAAGTCATGTAAACGATTTTCACATGAATGTTCAGGTCAACTATAAATATCCACTTTTGGTAGGATAGCTGCGTGTCTACTAAAATGAATCGTATGAAATAGGAGGAGCCGGCGACTAGAACACCCGTACGCATTTTCATTTCTAGAATATAGCATGCGAGATTAAAATCAGTTTGTTTCGGCTTTTTTGGATGATTACTCTGATTACTTATGTGTCACGCTATGCTAACAATTTGTTACGAAATTTTGAGGAATAATGTAGATAGCTGGAGGGTATACCACCCTCCAAGGTACAATCTTGGAAGTTGGGATATGACCATTTCACACAAATTAGAAGCATATTATTTAAAACATAATGTAAAAGCTCTGATAAAAATATGAAAAGGGCCGCGATGGGTTAAAATACTTCAGAAAGTTCAAAACAGTCACGTCATCAGTCGTCATGTCGCATTGCACAGATTTGAATAGTAATTACTTCATTAAGAACCGCAAGGATTACTAATCCTTTGATTAGTGTCAAGAATAAGATGGATGACTTAGGACAGAGTGCATTTTCGCATTATTTTCTAAAGATTACAATTACTTCACTAGTTTAACTGAATCTTTCAAAAATAACTGCAATTTCTTGGACTTCATCTATTTACAAAAGTAAATCTGTTTGACTCCTTTAAGCTATCAAGTTAACTGATTTGCCAAGAGGCATTTATCTCCGAGAGAGAATCCCACGTAAAAATATTGTTTCACTCAATCTTTAAACCCACAGAGAATTCACCCTTGTTTATCATTCTTTAACCTAAATTGTGAACTAAACACGGCAATTTCTATTCCACTCCACGCGATATGTTATTTGAACAAGGAAAAACGATTTAATATTTGCGAGCCTGCTCCATCCTAAGAACCGTGCTAGTGAAAGCGATAGTTAAATATGAAGTAGCTTTCCCCTTCTCCACTTTCCCCCGAGTACAATTTAAAATATCTCAAGGAAGGAAGCCAGCTTTTATTTCATAATAGAAGCAAACAGTTTCCCTGAACAAGCTGTTTTCTATTGTACTTTCATACAAACAAACCATAAAACATTCATCCCTTATTCCAGCTCTAGCACAATTACAAACATCCGCTCACAATCTTCCCAAACATACTCCAAAAAATATTCATATACAAAAGGATGGAGACGCACGTGACCTCTCAGCATCCTAACCTCTCATGATGGACTATACGTGTTTACTTGCAAAAAACTCGGTGTTTACTCTAATTATATAGTTCCAAGAGTTCAAGAATAGCCTTAAAAACATACCTGGATTACATTAAGTATAAGATGATTCAGTTCTCTTTTCCTCCTGGAATAGAATGCAATACTCATTTCAATTGGGTTCAAGCTGTTCCTCCTTTGAAAAAATAAATGTCCTCTGATAGGTTTCTTGAAATCACATTTTGTGTCAAAGCCATCTCAAATCCTCACGACATTGTGGGGTGCAATAGACAGGAAATACTTTAGCATCTGAACAGATACTTGAGTGGATTTCCTATATAGCATATATATTAGCAATTGAGATGTGGATCTTCCTATTTTACAATTGGATAGTTATTTTCTCTCTAGTTTTCTCTGATGAGAGAAGCTCACACTTGTGGAAATGCATATTTTTATCCGTAATAGCTAGAGGGATGAAGGGAAGAGGCGATAACAGTTTCTTTCATTTTTAAGCACTTATCCAAATAACGGATCCTTTTCCCAAGATGAAAGACAATGTAAATAGAATAAAAGTGTGCGAAGAGATGTGAGAATGAGAGCGGAGGCTTTGCAATCAGACTGTTGGTATTGCCACTCGAAGAAAAAAGGCTTCGAGAAGGAGCTCCTGCCAATATGGAAAATGTGCCAGGAAAACAGCGCGAGGATTAACCTCTATATAATGTTGGTTAAGTTAATGACAGCACATTATTATCATGAGTGAGGCTTTGGGGCTATAAGGAAATAATAGAAAGTACTTTAAATGCTTAAAACTACCGTATTGAATTGTGTATATTTATAGCAGAGTCCCACATGGTGTTTATAATAATAATAATATGTTCCTTATTCTCTGCTTTGAGTAGATCTTGTGCCAAGGCAAGAGATGACAATTTGCGCAAAGTCTATAAAGGTTGTTAGGCTAGAATGATAATGTAATGATGTTATGAGGTCGTCCTTGTTGTATCACATGGCGGAAGGGTTGACGTAACAAACATAACACGAAAAAAAGAACCCTCAAGACATTCACTAAAAGATCCGAATACTTTTCTTATCTTCGGTTGCTGATCTTAACTTTTCAAGCTGCCATTTCAGATATACATCTTCAAAATTCCATACGCGACCCCTTTTGGCCACGGAGTTGGCCAAGAAAAAAGCTTTAATGTACTACCTCCTTCTTTTTATGACTTTTCGTTGGAAAAGCATAAGCTCCATTCTAGAAAAAAATAATTCTCTTGACATTTAAAAGCCGAAATTGTACAATTGAGTTATAAATTAGATAGAGAAAACTCTTGGAAAGGATTTCTGTATCGAATGGTTAGGGTTACTTTGTAACTCAACAAGATATTAACAGTTGCAAAGTTGCGTTTCAAGATGTGTTGAAACCTCCAAGGAAAAATTGCAGTTTTCAACTTTTTCCCAAGAAAAACCCGAAACATGCATATGGGTCGGGTTACGCATATTTGTAGAAGGATTTTTAAAGTTTGTCCTTGTAAAACTCTCATATTAGTGCAAACGGAAGCAGTCTGCCTACTTCTATCTCTCTCTTATGTATCCGGTGTGCTGAAATCTAGAGGAAGGTTATGAAAAAGGAAGCTTAAAGTCGTCAAAAATTGGACTGAAATGAAAAGATGCGGATTTAAGTTTTTCTTATCCTTACAAGATATATTTGATAAGTTTTAATGCGCATTTGGGTGCAAATAAGGTAAGAAAGATTGGAATGAATGGAGATGATATGTAAATTGTATTGGGAACAAGCAGCAGCTTATTCCCTCCCACTACCAGGCGTTGCCTCTGACTCTTCTCCGCACACATTTTTCACCGTGCCTTCCGGCAACAACTCTCCACACAATTTTGTTATCAGATATTCATTAAATTCCCTTTTCATTTTTTATCTATCCGTAAAATAAGCGTGTTATGTGCCTCGAAACAATTTTTGCCTCTTAACTGGCTGAATAGACAAAGATGGTTAAGAGAAAATCTAATTTTGCCTAGTCAAGCAAAGATGTAGCCCTTCACTTGTAGAAGAGAGAGAAAAAAGTTTGAAAAAGACTGATATAAAAACATGCAAATCGATACACACTACAAGCCACCGTTTACCTACTTGATTTAGTTGGCGATAAGAAAAAAAATAAGAAAGCTCCTCACGAACCCCCGTACAGAAAAGTGCTGAGAAACGAACTATTTTATCACACCGGGAACATTATTTCCATACTTTTTGCAGTACAAATTTACTTTCCGTTTACTTTCCATACATTTCCGCTTACAACTCTGAACTTTTAGTTATCTGATGGGGCGAGTTCGTGCTCATCTGCTATCTCTCCGCTCCTGCTTCATTACTTCCGCTTTCTGCACTTCAATTTATGCCTGGCGACGAGTACACTCTCTCCACTCATTATTCATTAACCATTGAATAAATACCTATTACACATCTTTGGGCTCCGTTCATCTGACTTAGAAATAATAAAAAGTACTCAGGAGAGGATAAATAATAAGATATGAACAAGAACAAAATTCTCTATCATCTATGTAATTTATTCATGACAGTCCGTATTGAACAGGCAACTTTTTTTTACGGATTGTGCAAATGTTTGAATTTGACATGGAGTGGAGGAAACCCAGATTTTGGGATTGGATTGAGGTTTAATGGTTGCAGAGATTTTCGTACGTGCACAATCACGTTCTCATTCAAATTTCCTTTGTTTGATTAGCTATTGTTGGATGATTTATGAACCGTAGTTTTGAAGGTGCATTATGTTTGTTTTTGTGAAAAAAATTGCTGGGAAGGATTTTAAGAGAAAGTTCCTATTGTACTCCATGAATTGTGGATTATTAGCATTGGAATACTGGAGTAAATTAGCATATTGTACCAAAAACATAATAATATCTACCTGATCAAGTCAAAATAATTACTTTCTGCTAGTGCACAGGCTATATACAAGCAAAATTGAATAATGTGGATTAGAAGCTTAAAGCTTAGCAGCAGGTGCTATGTTTGATATTAGAAAAGTTTAGGATGATCATTAATACTCATAACATTAGCCTTTTCCCATTGATGGGAAGCCAATCAGCCTCCAGACGGGAACAAATATGTGTGGGTGAGTCCCTGCGAGACTGTCGGTTTTGGGTTTCGTACACTCATTTGTTAATCAATACACTTCCATGTTTCGCCTCAGTTTTCCAGATAAAAAGGGAGAAATTACAGCAAAAAATAGAGGTTCTAGTGAAGTTGCTTTCCGGGAAAGGGTCATTTCAGGACAAGAGCAAGGTTACCGTGAATGAAGCCTTTAATATTTAATGATTATAAGAAATGCTATAGAGTTTACAAGGCTGGGTATAAAATAATAAGTTTCTAGATGACTATTTCATTGAGGAAAAGAGAAAAGCATTGGTTTGCATGAGGAAGACTTTTCATTGTTGTCAAACCCGAACTCATTTTTCCTCTCTACAAAACCAAATTAATCTAAATCCAGAAGCCCCTTCTCATTTGAGCAAGGTAGCAATGCAGTAATGGGGGCATGGCTATATAAGATTAAAAGTAGCAAACCCTTTTAACAACAGCCGTGTGTTCGCATTTTAGCTATCTTCATTTCTGCATGTGCTCTTGAGCTTCAGCTGACGTCTACAGATTCTTGGTGGTGATGGAAAAGGGAAAAAGAAAAGCAGGAGAGGTAGAGGGAGAACTAGAGAGCTACATAAAAGCAAAATGATTGATGCTTGTCTGACACTTAGCCTATTTGAAACTGTCACGGACGGTTCTGTAGACGAAAGGACCTACGCTCTCAATCTTCCCTTTGCAATCTGCAGTTTGCTTGTTCCTACTTTCTCTGCTAAAATAAAAAAATCCCTTTTAAGATATGAGTACGACTTAAGCCTATAAGTAAATAGTAGATTTGAATATAGATATCCGCATCAATTGTTGACTCGTATAGCTGTATTCCTCCCTATCATATTATTTCCATTAATCTTAAACTCCCATTCAGATGTGGAGCGCCAGCAAATTTTCCCATCTCCCAATCCCAGCCCAACTCACAGCTAAGGCCGTGGGGATAGAATGGCTAAACAGCCTTTCTAGTAAGCGTTTTCTGCATAGCCAGGAAACATTTTCTTCTAGATAATCACGCAAATCTAGATATGGATAGGCTAGATAAGATATGTATAATCTGCGTTAAGACTTAAGGTGTAAGTGCATATTACCCATGACTTTCTTTTCATCATTGTAACCCATCCTATTATTTCTACCTTTTCATCCCTCGCGTCAGCACCGCCAATCCCTTCCACTTTCAGTTAGAAGTGAAAAAAGGAAAGTATAAAAGGTCTACTATTAAGCTATCCATTTAAACATACCAGTTAGGGCTCTATATAGAAATTGACTACTAAAAAGTTTTTTCTCTTTCGTACTCGTTCTCCTCGCATGCTAATCTTTCCAGCTGTACATGAATAGTTGCTGCACCAACTTAACTCATTTATTGCTTCGTTGTAAGAGATTGACAGCTCAGTGAAGAATGAAGGCTGCATGAGGTATTCGCTTCCTATTCATTCACTCATTTGTGTAGTTTTTTTTAGAGAAAAAGGGATGAGGCATGGCACGAAGGTGTGTAGTTGTGAATGGGAAAATTTTCCATGAATATGATAAAGTCGTACCTTGAATACTCTCCATTAAAATATGAGAGTGAATGTGAATGGCATTATGCTATTAGGACAAAAAAACGGGAGGAAAAGCCCGTTACGTTGACGCACCCACGCCACTCTCTCTTTAGCTTTTAGTCTTAGAATTTTGCTCCTATTTTTACATTTCCACTAGATTTTGATACAGAAAAATGTACATATTTAGATAATGTTATGCATTTACCCCGTGAGTTCATCCAAATGGGAAAAACAACATTCGCTATTTATTTATTATTGAAATAACCATTTTTTCTTCTGCTTTCTTTTTCTGAAGTGGAGTGCTGGGAAAATTCCTTTTAGGTAGATCCATTTTCGGTGACAGGTGCAGACAACTATGGGAAGCAGGGTAGATATATTCAGGTTAAATTAAAGGAGAAAGCATTCAACTATGCTCACCTGTATTTTTATTTTCAACCATTATCAAGACAATGCATATATTTCTTGAGATTTTTACGCTAGCACATTTTCTCCTATGCATAAATTACTCTCTATTTTGGTCTTTAATGATTTGTCTTATTTTTGGAAAATCTGAACTTTATTTTGAATGACTAAAAGCATAGTATCTAGTAAAAATCGCATACCTCTTGTTCCCGTCTTCAGAGTTGTAAGAACGCCCGCATTCTACCAACGTTTGTGCAATTTTTCTCAGGAGCCTACTGTTGAGTTGAATATATGCAAAAATAATTCTAATGTCTGTCGTCAGATGATTTAGTTTTTCTGAAAACGTGACTCATAAAAACGTACTTAAAACTGTGTTCAATCGTCAACTTCAAGTGATTTCATACTCTAACCAAACCATGATCAAACCTTCATCCTTGAAACTTTATTATGAATAGCGATTTCTCCATTTGATTAGAGAAAGGCGCAGGTGAGCTTGCTTAACTATTCATAGCGATGCCACAAGAAAGTTTAAAAATGAGACTTGCATAAAAGAAGCCCGTACTTACAAGATCTCGTTTGCATACAAAAGTTGGAGAATAAAAGGCATAAAAAGTATAATCGGGTATCAGACTATAAGATCATAAATGCTAAGAAAGTTAGTAGAATCTCGCAGGGAGCAAGTTTTATTTTCCGTTTTCAATGAAAGTATTAAGTGTATGAAGAAGGATGATAAAATGCGGGCGGAAAAGAATAAAATGAGGAATGTGGTGGAAGCGTATTTATGCGATAATTTCATTTCACTGGTTTCTTCTCGCGAAAAGAAGCAACTGAATACTAAAGGTAGTGCTGACATCCTCTCCGGAGAAAGCAATGAATAATATATTCTCTATTCTAGTATCTAGGGAAGACCCTCTGTCAATTCGCTTGGATTATGCTTTGTGACGGAGACAATAGCGAGTAGCAATATGCATTGAAAATACTCATCCTTCCGTAGTTGGTTTTCCGGGAGTTTTTTTTCTGGAATGCCGGAAAATATAGTGAGGTATGAAGTGGCTATAAACTACATTCTGTTTATTGATGTTTCACGTATCTCTCCATAGCTTTGTGTGAATGCCTTATAGTATAGTATTTTTATACGAATAATAAAATGATAAGAGTCTTTTCAAATTCAATGAAAGATGACAGTAGCGAGAAAAAAACTAGAAAGGTTGAAAATTTCAATGAATTTTTTTCTACTAAAAAGTGAACAGGAACGTTAATAAAAAGACTTACTGTATTTGCTTATTTGACAGCGTAACAAAACGAAGAATAACATCTTTCAATATTCACTGTTTACATCCATTTCACTTATCATAATTCAGCTACGTGCATTGATGGAAGCTCCATATATCCATATTATATATTCTATTATCCTTGCATATATCGACCATGTGAGTAGGCACGTGTAAAATATTTTTCTGGATATTTTTTCAAAAAAATCATTGAACCGGATAGACTTCGTCTTACCCGAGATTAGAATTTTTTACACGAGAATTGCTTTAAATACCTTATGGTTACGATTTCACACTTACTTACTTGATGAAAACTGAAAAAGTTTTCTGTTGAGTGCACCTGCAGCAATAAAACAAAAAATCTCTTCTCATATAACGATGATTACTTTTATGGCTCATCTTGTTCAACACTACAGAACATGAGTTATCATCACGTTAAAAATATTTTACTTAATATTTCTTGCTGTCAGTTGTGCAAATTCTTTTCGTGGAGACCCTAATATTTTCTATATTTAAGAGGAATATTCTTTGTGGATAATGAAAAGTGTGCTTATGCAAAAGTCTGCATAAATTTTCATAGAATAAAAGCCTGGGAAAAGGTGGATACGCAGAATATTATGTGCTGGGAAAAGTTTGATGCTAGCAAAATCCATCAGATACTTATAGCGCGATAGCTCTACATTCTTGGATGAAAAATTACCAGCAGTTCTTATAGAAGACAGTTTAAGGGTCTTATTATCATTCCCTAAGTTATTCTCATCACCATACATTTTCTTTCCCTTATCCTAATGCATAATGATAGGTTGGAGGAAGTCTGCCTTGTCAAGTTTTATGCTTATCTTTGTTTCATGTTGGGCTTTGTGCTTCTCAGGAAGTATACGCAATATTCTTGCGTGGTTTAGACTAGGACTAATCTTCCCTCCTTGTTTTCACTCAAAAAAAAAAGTTTTCTCTTGTGTGCGGGAGCGACGGTGTGTGTTCCGCATGACCTAGCCTATCCGCTGTAGTGAATTTTTAAACTGACACAAGTTTCTTCACAGGAAATATGGTAGTACAGTGAAAAGATGAGGCAAAGGTAAATATTATATAAGCGGTTTCTGGTTGGAAGGATTGCTTAATATGGATTTAGTTTTGTGGAATGATGCAAAGTTCAAAAATGGATAATACCATGTGCTTCTATGAATTGCGCTGAAGCTTACGAAAATCCGAGTTTTGGTTAGGATACAGCGGAAGAGCACGAATAAATCTTCTTAAGGGTGTGTGTTGCAAAAAAGACACACAAAGAGGCCCACACGAATTAAATTACAATAATAGACAAAAATGTACGTGCGTCCTCCAAGCTCGACTCTTTTTCTCAATGCATTTTGTATTGGAGACAAAAGTGGTTGTGATTAAAACTAATCTGTTAATTATTGTGAAGTGAAATGTGAAAAATGGGAACGCATACTTTGTTCGTTAGATCATCCCTGATCTTTGAGATTTTTTTTGATTAATAACTATTCGTATTTACAAAAGAAACTCAGATCAAAGATTTTCCGTAAGAACCCGTGTAAATCTTTGATCTGAGTTTCTTTTGTAAATACGAATAGTTATTAATCAAAAAAAATCTCAAAGATCAGGGATGATCTAAC